>JAPYYV010000187.1:0-47454 GCA_030522625.1 Copidosoma aretas
AGCAGCAGCTCGGCGGTGTCCTCGGAGCCGGCGCAGAACAGCAGCGACTCCGCGGACGCGGAAGTGGGTCGCGCCAGCTGGGACGACGCCGTGGCGAACAGCTTGGCCTCGGCTGCCAGGACCACCACCACCACCACCACAACCACCACCACCACCACCGAGACTACTGTATATTTGTGCGCGCACTCGATCGCCGTGCGTGTATCCCTCCACGCGTGTACGCTTGTTCGCGCCTATCGGGCGATCGGCACTTTTTTACTTCCTTCTCCTTGCTATTCTTCTCCGCTCTATACCGCGCGCTTGGTATAACTTTGCGTGACCACCAGGACCGGCCGACGCGGTACGAAGCTCGAGTCCAAGCAGCCCGCGCTGGTACACCCGAGGGGGGGGGGGGGGGCAGATCCTTCGAAACTACTCGCGCCCGGGTCAAGGTCGTCGTCGTTGTTGCGCAAGACGCGGGAGGGACTTTGTTTTCTTCGTAACTCCTTCCTGTCGTCACCAGCACCGAGTACGGCGGGACTCGAGGGCCGATGACGAGTGTCGATGCTCTTTCGTCTTCAACGGGTCGCTATCGACTGCGCAGAGAGAGAGAGAGAGAGAGAGAGACGCGACGGAGTGAGTGCTCCTCGACGCGGTAGCGGCTACCGACTGAGCCGAGGCTCGGAGCTCCAGCTGCGCGGCGGGAGGGTTGGACCATCTGGGAGGGGGGGGGGGGGGTGAGCGCGCAGGCGCTGCCAATTTTCCACATGGCCCTCCGTATCTTTCGGGGGGGGGGGGGGGGGGGGGGGGGGGGGCCCCCCCCCCGGGACCCCCCCGCGCCCCCGGCCGCCCGGGCCCCCCCCCCCCCCCCCCCTTTCTTTCCGCTACGGTACTTGTACGTGCACTGGCTCCTCTTCCGCTGCTTCTTCCACTCCGGCGCATTATGCGGCCCCCGATGGACGCGCGGATCGAGTTCGTTCGTTCCTTTTCCGTCGTATGCGATGTGTGCGCGTGGGTTCGTGGATTTTGGGTGTATAACCGTTCGTCGGGTCGCGATTTACATTCGGCTTCTGTCCAAAAAGAATAACGTATACGATTCGGAGTCATGTTATTCATGGCATTTTAACTTGTAAGTCCGTTCCTTCCATCGACAGTAATGACATGAGGATGGTCGAAACTATTATTTTAACGAGGAGCTTGAATCGCATTTTTTTTCGCGGGAAAGCTGGAATCGTATTGTTTTTCTCAAAATGTTCTCATAGTGTTTGGGATTTCATTAATTTTTGTTGTTTTTTTCCCCTGTTTTTTGAATCAGATGGTATCCAGCGTCCCGATTTTTTTCAATGTTATTTTCCATGTATTTTTCAATCAGCATCGAAAATGGATTACGGCAGTGTGTGCTAATTAAATCGCGATTCCGAAGCCCCATCAAACTGAAATTCAGCATCGCTATTGGGTATACACTACTCTGTACCACTTCAGACTCAGCTGCGAAACGGTCCAGAGCAAGCACTCGACCTCTTATCCACGGAAGCATTAACCGCGTGCCGTTTTAATTTGCCGAAATTTGTGGCCACGACTACAACGTACGTTTTGCACTGATTCAAAATAAATTTGTTCAGCCTTTCAAAATATACCCATCCATGACTCTTGTATACTGGAGCTCAAAGGGAATGTAAAAGCAATGCTCCCATGGCTATAAGCGGAATTTATAAAGAACGATGGATTGCAGGAATTTTGGACTCTTTTGTATATTTAACTATATCCTTCAACGACTCGATGAATTTTCTTTTGGATTTCTCTCAAACAAACATTTACCGAAAAAACAATCGAACGTGCGTTTCGATTTTTGAAAGGCCTCCACCCCCACGCACACGTATATGACAGACGCTGCCCGCCTATGTGTGCATCGCGTTGTCTCGAATAATGAGGCTGAGTTTTGTCGGTAACAATAATGAGCTCGTTAACTCAAAGTCTTCGACGAACGATCGCGGCGACGTTGCGCGTGCGTTCATTGCTCCAATTAAACGCGGAGTAGAAAAAGCCGAGTACGATCGGACACGGGCGTAGGTAGCGCTTGCGCGTGCATGACAGTGGCCATTAGTGAGATTCGGTTCGTTAAAAAAAAATGCACGTGTCTATAATTATACGCAACGTGGTATGCATAGGTACAGTGACGGTGACATCCGCTCTCTCTCTCCCGCTCTTGACTTACCAACTGGGTCAACTTTGGAGTGCATATTATACATTCGTACGATACGGGATGGACGAAATTTCAGCCGCGACAAGATCGTCTCGAAATGCACCGGAGCGATTTTTGGAGGCTAACGAGGAGCGCGGGATGTGCATCATAAGCCTCGGAATTGTTTGTGGCGTCAGTATCGCCACAGAGTTGGGAAATTAAAAATTCTAGCACGTCAAATTAAATCCGAGTTGTGAAAGACATCGGTCGATGCATTTTTAACAAAATTGGGTAATACAGGAAATAATGGTATGCTGTACACACAGGCAGTGTAAGCCGCTAAAAATTAAAGTTTTAAATTCTTTGCATCACGGTAATAACATTTTTCCCAGTTTTGCTTCAATTTTATGACCACGGTAAACATTTTTTCTACTTGATTTTATAAGGGGTATGTCAAGAAAATTAGTTTACAGTGTTTAAAAAAAGGTTGGACCCAAAATAATGATATGCGTTGTTCATAAACGTAGGCTTCATGAAATATCGCAGTTTTTGTGAAATAACCCATATATACGTCATAAAAACTACTTTGTTTGAGTTTTGAGTGTTGTCAATGATGTTACATTGGTTGCCAATCATTCGTCAATGTTTATTAATATATTCACGCTCGTATTTATGTCTGTATTATATAATAAAATATCTAAATATGAAGACATTATAGTACAACTTATTATTTTATTACATTACATACATATATACGTTATTAAAAACATAAAAACTACTCTATTTAAATTTCAAGTGTAAGATAAGTCTACTCACAAAACGTAATCTCCTTATATCCTAGTGTGTTGTTGATCGCTCACTGCTCGTATAATACGTGTTCACTCGACTAACGACTAGATCACACTGTTAACAAAACATCAGGTGAGCTGCGCAGCTCATTGCGCAGTAAAGAGTGTGCAGATCACCTAGGTTACTGACCAATGACTCACTCAGATGACTAAGCTCACAGTGTGTTCTAGTCATTCGTCCAGTGAACACGTATCATACTGAGCAGTGAGCGATCAACAACACAGGAAGAAGTAAGGAGATTATGTTTCGTGAGTAGACTTATCTTACAATTGAAACTCAAATAGAGCAGTTTTTAGCAACGTATACGTATGTAATGTAATTATATAATATAATAAGTAATACAAGTAACATACTGATAATGTATACATATAAATTAAATACTTTTACTGCATAATACACGAGTCATTTCACGAGAAACGGGATATTTTCGTGCGTGAAATAGGATTTTCAAAAGCCAGTGTTTAAAATTGTTTTATTTTCTTTTCTACGTCATGGGAGGTCCAAATTAGCCAAAAACTTTGGGCCCGGCTTCATTGTCATTTTAAAAACAACCTATGTTAATTTAAATCGGATTTTTAAAAAACTTCAAACAAGCATTACGGTAACGGTACTTTTTTTAGCAATTCCGATGCCCCAAATGGGAATTTTTCAGGGAAATTTAGTTTGGTATGTATGCACAACAGAAGCCTCCGTACACTTTAGTCACATAATCGATAATTCAAAATTCCTCGAAGATTAGGGACATTACCGTAATATCCGTAATGCTTATTTTAGTCAGCAGAAATCTATATTCACGATGCCACTACAACTAGCCGCTTCGAATTTCAAATGTCAAAGAATGGACTACTTGGCCCTACTAAATCATTTATCTCGTACAATTCAAATGTGTCAAAACTAGGCTTTACGAATAGAACACCTTGTATACTTTCAAAACATGTTGTTTGTCGTCCTTAATCACTATGCATTCTGCTAGACGGTCCAGATGATTGGAAAATACATCTTGCAAACATTTAAAAATTCACCCATAGGCAGTATAAGTAGCTAAAGATGAAATTTATAAGTGCTTCACATTGCGGTAATGACATTTTTGCCTGTTTTTTCCATCCTACGGCCATGCTAAATATTTTTTCTACTTGATTTTAAAAGGACTATCTTGAGGAAATTAATTTACACTGTTTAAAAAAAGGTTTAAAATAATAAAATGCGTTATTTATAAACATAGCCTTAAGAAGTCTCATATGTTACAAAAGGCCTCAATTTGTAAAAATTATTCTAGTTGCCTGATGAGATTTTACAGTGAGCAGATCACATAATACGAAAAAAGGGTACTTATTGTGTAGAAACAAAATTATTTTACCAAAATAGCAATATTGCGTAAGTGTAAAATGTCATTTCTTCAACAAGCCACTCAAAACATAGAGACTTTTTTATTTATCGTTCGATTTTAATTTTTTGAAGGTAATTTTGTTCCTTAAACTATTGCCGAAAACATTACCGATTTGAATATTAAAAATATTAAGTGCATCAAATTGTAGGTCTAAATGTTTATCCCCCAACAGTTGAAAACTACCAACAATTAGAACAAGCTTTTTGAACACTTGACGTTTTGAAAATTTAAATCGGTAAAGTTGTGAGCAATTGTTCAAGGAACAAAATAAGCTTTGGAAAACTAAAATCAAACGAAAAATAAAAAAGTCTCTATGTATTGAGTGACTTTTTGAAAAACTGACAGTATACACTTGTGCAATATTGCAATTTTGATGAAATAATTTTTTTTCAACACATCAAGTAACCTTATTTCGTATTGTGTTTTCTGTTTCTTGTCAAATCTTATCAGGTAACTAGATTAATTATCATAAATTAAGGCCTTTTCTACCATATGAGACTCCTTAATGAAATATCGCAGTTTTTATGAAATGACACATATGCCATATATTTATTAGTAATATAATGTAAGCAGTTTTAAATTTTAAATTACGTATAATGTTATTTCTTACATCGTTTGTAAGATCCTCGTTTTATTAATTTACTTTTTGATACTGTACAGTATTTTATAAGAAAAGTTGAGGGATCAAATAGATAAGAAGTAATACGCGAGTTTGACGTACAAATATTATTGTATACGTTTACGATTTTGGTTAAAAACGAACCTCAAAAGGTTTCAAAAACACTCTTGCACGACACTTCCAAACACTATAAGCTACCATACAATCGACGCACACTTGACCAACCCAACGTATACCTTGACTTTCCCGAAGCTCCGAAGATAATCCAAAACGAGCCGCACCAACAAATTTCCATCACCCAACTTCCGAGACGCCGAGCAAGCAGGCAAGCAAGCAAGTATAGATCGAGCCTGCAGTTTCGGAAAGTCGGGAAGCGCCGACAACTTCCGCGAGCCTCTAAAAATTAATCCCGGCCGTAAGTAGCCCGAGGGAGGGTGGGCGCTAAAATCACTCCCCCGACGAACTTCGGAGGCCCGTCGTTTCGATTACAGGGCGCGAGAATAAAAAAAAAAAAAAAACAAAACAACAACAACCAATTCGCGCGCAACTTTTGCAACGCACACACTGGGCGAGCGAACTTTTCCATTCACGCCCCCTCGACGATAAGCGCGGACATACAGTTGTATAGTGTATACATAGGCTCGCGAGTTGGCGCTCGGCCCACGCTCGGTCTGCATACACTAGCGCGCGCGGATCTAATGCGCGGAGGATCGAGTCCCCCCCCCCGACGTCTTATTACCGGGCGCTTTTCCCTCGCCCCCCTATTTTCTTTCTCCCGGGCTCTTTTCGCCGCGCCGAGTGTGTATTATAGGTGCAGGCTGTTTCGCGGTAACTCGAGAGCCGCGAGTGTAATACACGTACTTGCGGACGGCTGCGTCGCACACCGCGGGGCCCGAGATGGTCCTACCGTCGTCGTAGCTCCCCATCGTGTCGCGCGGGGCGTTTCGTTCCCCGCGGACGGTATCGGCGCGCGTTTGGTGTATCGTATCATAGAGAAATTCGGTATTTTATACCGGGGACATTGACCGATTCATTTTTCAAAGGTGGATTTGAAAACAGGTACAACAATATTACGCAAAGCACGACTTCGTAACGAGGATTTCAGTTAATACTGACGTTTTGGAATATCGTAAAGAAAAAAAAGAAAAAAGCTTGAAAAAAAAAAAACTTTGTTAGCTTTCATATACCTCGGAAGTTGTTCGAGGGGCTGCTTCCTTGATCGCTCGTTTCGGCGTGCGAGAGGGGGGGAGGATTCGGGTTCGGATTTTTCTGGAAACGCGCGGAAGTTTTTCGCGTTTGAGGGGAAAAGCCGTGTTTGGATCAACGGTGTATTTTATTCGCGATGCGTTATACTTTTTTCGACGAGGAGACGAAATATTCGGCGGATGTTTGTTCGCAGTTTGACTGATGTCGAGTATCGGGTCCCGGCAGGGACTCTCTGGTTGTTGTTTGCTGAAGATACAGCTGTAGCAGTCAAACATATGAAACGTATTTGTTTTTGTCATCGGCGAAAGGAAGGTTTTTACGTCTGCTGCCGTGGAAATTTCAACTGCGCAACTTTTACAATCGACGCACACAGAGCGAGGCGGAGTGGATTTCGTTGAAAAGTTGAAAGCCCGCGAGTATACATGCCTGATGCGGCGGTCGATGATGACGATCGACAGCGGGTCACGATACTTTCATCGTCGATTGTTTCCGAAAGAGCTTCGCGATTATTCCGCGATACTCTCCAGAGTCGACGATTGAAAGTGCTCCGAACGGCTGACACACTTTGCGGGAGGGAAATAAGCGGCGTGCGATGGCACTCCCTCCTGCAGCGAGCGAAAGGCTTTCAATTAAAGTCCTTTCGGTTCAACGAGCGGCAGCGAGCTTTTTTCGTTAATTCGTTCAAATCCGCACTGTATACACGAGGCTGCAGAGAGAGGGAGAGCAAACGCTCGAGGGGGGCGCTGCTGCCGAGCTTTTTCGCGATAAGACAGAGCAGCCGATGACAGGGTCGAATTGAAAATTCCCTCGGATGTTTTCATTTATGAGAGAGAGAGAGAGAGAGAGAGAGAGCTTTTCATAATGACGACGGTGAGCTGCGTCAAGGGGCCGCCGCGTGAAAGGAGCGCTCGAGCCTCGTAATTAGAAAACGCTCTCGGCTACACGAGTAGAGGGGCCGGATTGCAATTGCGATCTGTTAACCCTTCGCTTTGATGCTCGCTCTTTTTCTCTTTTTTTATTTATTTCAAGCTCCTTTCTCCCCCGCGTTCTGTGATCTCGTTGATCATTCTATTAGCATTCGGCGGGTGTTTTGCGGCAAACAGCGAATTACCGTCCGTCCGGACCTTGCCCGGCTTTCCAATTCGTCCGGATTTTTTACTGAGAACAATTTTCAAGTAATCTTGTATTTTTTAATTTTATTTTGCATTTAATTTTCGCATTAAACTACTTCAAAATAAATCGTATGCATCAAACCAGTCTTCAATCTTTATTAAATTGCAATCAACTGGGCATTTAATCAGTCTTGTCCGACAATTAACTTTTATCTTGTACAAATAATATTTTAACGATACAATTTTCTGGTACGAACAAAATATTGTCATTTTCGTCTACATAGTTCAAACAATAGATAATTTTTCCTCAGGAATATCATACATATTTACTCAAGACAGTCATTTTTAATTTCAACGCGAAATTTTTTTAACGAATATGAATATTTTTCAGCTCCGTGCTCACGAGATACTTTTAATAGCATTTGAAAACTGAGCCCAAATAAAAGTACAGATCCAAAAATCAGTTTAATTCCAATTTTGTGGCTACTCTAACCTTGAATTAAATCGATAATAATTTATATACTCTTACAGATAAGTCCGAGAAATCAGTTTTTACCCTCCGGTATGTATGCTGATTGTAGAAAATGCCTTCACGCGTCGAAAGAACTAGCGTGGGAGCAATTCCCGAACTCCGTGCTAGCTATCCCTGCGTGAAAAAAGTTAATTTCGCGACGTACTTAATATTCGATTTAACGACTGGCTTTTCGTCAGGACTTTTCAAATGAAGGAACGGTAACCCCACTTGGTCATGATTTTCGTCGTAGCGGTTGATTGGCGTTACGGATGGATAAAAAAATGTTCATCATTTGTAATTTCAAGCAATTTGAATTGTTTGTTTTTTTTTCACGATTCGAGTTATTTTTTACTTTAATTTCTTACGAAACGTCTGCTCGACATCAAATCATTCGGCATCAGCCATCGAGTTTCCTGTACAAGTTTTTTCATACCAATTTATGTATACCACCATAATTTCGAGCGCCGAAAACAATCAACGTCGCCCGCCCGAAAGTGCTCCGAAACGAGGCCCCGACAATCATCCCGATGAAAAAACGCGCGCGCGTCCGAACAAACTGGCAATCACCGAAATGAATTCCCAGCCGAGCGCAGCGACGATCACCCCAGCAACGAACCGCCAGGAGACCCGTCGAATCGGCATCATTAGCGGACAATACATCCGAATCAGCGCGTAGTGCAGCGCGCGAACGAGCGGAGCGCCAAACAGCGAAGGATCCGCAGCCGCGAGGAAAAAAGAAATAACCCCCCCCCGTGATGTACTCGACGCACGACCGCGCGCCTCCGCGATGTCTCGCTCTGATTTTTCGCTCGTGAAAAACCCCCGCGTGTACAAGCGCGCTCTCCGTACGACGACCGCGATTCCACGGGCCTTCGCGCGCAGGGCGCAGGGGCTTCCGGTGGCGCGACGCGTGCCTGGGAAGTGAGTCACGCGGCGTCGGCGCTCCTCCCCCTCCGCCGCGCTAGACTCCTCTCGCCCCGGTCTTTCCACGCGCGTGTATTCAATACTCGTGCGTGTTCACGCGCGCGAAAGAGGCACGAGTTTTGAGGTACATACATTGTAGGCGCGCGCGAACCCGGCGGTGGATTCCCCGAAGATGACGAGCGCGCCCCCTCCGATGCTTCGTGCTCGGTCGGATATTTTTTTCCGTTCGTTTCCCCGCGATTTTAATGCCCCGACTCGACGCTGCGCGCGGGAACAAGCAGTACAGTTGTTCCCGCGGTTGGGTTGTATTGTTTTCTTTTTTCCGACAGCCCTCCGCGCGGACGATTCTGCGCTGTTGTCCGCCCAACTCCAAAACTTCCATCGCCATCTGATACGGACAAAGGATTTTTTTTTTACACTCGGCGGGTGAGGTTTCACTTATCGGGACTGCGCAGGGCGATGGGCGAAGTAGCGGGGAATTTCGGAGATCGGGGTATTATATGATGTTGTGAGTGAGAATCGTAATGGATGTTTTTTTCAGCGCCAAAGTTGTCCCGACGCAGGAATTCCATAGAACTGGCGGGTATTACATTTTGTTTTGTGTTATATAATGGTCGCATGGATATTGTTATGTCGGATGTTTTGCGTGGAGAACATATTTACAGGTGTCACTGGTGATGAGTTGTTGTTGATGGCTGGTGCGTGAATAAGATGTGCGCATTTTAAAACGTAGGAGAGAGCAGTGTGATGTTAATGAAGCTTTCTTTTTGTACTTCGACAGGCTGAACTTTGAGGTACCACTTGTGGCGTGTACCAATCAATCGCAGTGAATGAATAAATTATGGGGATAAAACAATTAAAAATTCAAACCTGTTGAAATATGAAATCTACGATTGTACAAAAAAGATTTTTAACAAGCGGTATTGGTTCGGAGGCTTCATCAAAAATAATTTTGAAATATGTTGATACAAAACCAATTCAAGTGCAAGTTGCGTGCATTAACTCAATAATTTTACCGTAGTTCAATGATAAACATTATGAAGTTCTTTTCTTCCTGTACATTGAATATCCATGACAAAAATAATCAAATTAATTTATTGTATGCACTACTTCACAACCGTACAAGTGTTCAATAATCGATTTCATTCGGGCCATGATGATTTTCATGAACTTTTAATTCCAGTCGGATCGAGTCGTGTTAATTAATTTAGAGAACCAGCTGCGTCATCAAAACTACTTGGCTCTGGTAACATGCTCTCCAAAATGAAAAACGATAAAGGCGGTCATGATATTAACTTTAAATCCTGCATATGTATGTATATAAAAATTAAAATCGCCCTAATAAGCAAACTGAGGTACATTAATCAGTTTAAATTAAAGTACATTAAATAAATTGACGAGCGATTTCAGGCAATCAGCCGAGATATATTTGCTCCTCGTTATTACCGCCACTTTTGATAAAATCAGAGTAAACTGTACAAGGTATGAAACAAAAAAAATCATACTTGATATGGGACAAAACAAAAACTGTAATAAATTGTTTAACGAAGCCTCCTACCCGACGAAGTTATTTTCATATTTTTACAACATATACTATTTACAAAATCAATCAAACAGTACTAATTCACTTCACCAAAAATGCATAAACTAAGGTGCCAAGAAATCGATAAAAAAATTGAACATTACTGTGATTTACTTAATGAATTGAATTTCCTTTTTTTTTTGTGGAACTTACGTCACATGAAAAAATTAAGAATAATCTTGGACACTAACCTCGATATGCAGACAGAAAAATCTTCTCTATAAAACAAATATGAAAACATTCAGTAACATTGTCTCGTCAGAGTAGAAGAGCATAAAGGAGGAGAAAAAGAAGAAGAAGAAGAAGAGCGCATGGATGATAAAGAATGATATTGTGTGTGCATGATTTTTTTTCATTTACGTCCATGAGAAAAAGAGAGAAAAAAAAGGAATAACGTAGTCGAGAGTTCTTTGAAGAAGAAGAAAAGTGAGAAGAAAAAAAAAAGTGTTCCCGTTGCGGAAAAGGGTAGCTTACCTCGTTGTTGTCATCGTAATAAAAGAGGTGCTTGCGAGTGAGGACAAACCAGCGGCGCTTGTAATTGACGGGCGTGAAGCGCTTTTTGTTCTGCGAGCGCTTCACCATGAAGCCCTGCCTCACAATGTCCTCCTCCCGGGGCTCGGATTTCCCGTCCTTCCCGGCCATCCTTTGGAAAAACATTTGCGCTCAGCCTGAAACAAATTTACATTTTCCTCTCAATCACCAATTTATCATGTATATTCCATGAATGCTGGCTTCCATGCACGAGAGCTCTGATAATTAATCGTTAAACAAAAAAAAAAGCTCATTCATAATAAAATAAAATCCCGATGTTTTTCCTAGTCTTTTCAAGTTACGGAAATCCGTATCACATTCACACTTTGCTGGATCCAATTATGAGGCAGTAACCGAAACTTTAACTTCATACTGAACGAAAATATTTTGTTTCGGCTTAATACTACCACCACAGATTGGCGGAACTCTGATTAAAAATTTACTGGAGTTCGTGCACGGATTAATACCTGTGACACGGGCCAGTTTTTTTCCCCCCTTTTCGTTTCAATCGAAAATCCATCAAAAATAATTACTCAATTGCTCAAAAAACGCTCGATCCAAAAGCTACCCTTTGATGATGCTTCTTTATCTATATAGTTGAAAATAAAAAAAAACACGACGGAGCGTGAAAGTTATTCGAGAACGAATCACCCAGCGTCCGTCGATTTGCCATCCGTTCGCGTCCGTTCGTACATTTTCCGGCGATTTTTTTGTACCAGAAAGAGGCTTCGGTCGATGAACCAACCACTCACCCGATCCCATCGATCGGCAAAAGAAGATCCTCGCGGAGAGCGGTGGCCGAGGGCCACGAGAATTAAAACCGTCCGCAATCGACGGTGATGAATCCTCCTCGCTGCGAGAGCGCGCAAACTTCCCGGGGGGAGGATGGAGTTGTTCGGCGCACCTACAAGGGGCGCGTCGCGGGAAAGGTGGCTCGGGGGAAAAACGCCGGCGCGAGAGCTCCGATGCAGACCGCGAAAGACGCCGGGCCGGGATCGAGTAAATTGCGCGCGGGGGAAGAATGGCGCCACAGGTGCTCGGGGATAAATTAGTCCGTCGTCGCGAGAGCGGAAAATAGGGGGCGAGGGGGTGTATGTGGAAAGAAAACGGCGATGTTGTAGTACGCGCTCGAGCCGGTCAAGAACGGGTAAATTCAAAAATTGGATTTAAAAATAATTATTAAAAAATAATTTGAATGTATAAAAATTATGAATCTACGTCATGTAATGATGAATAATTATATTTTTATATAAAAATCATAAAAATAATACGTTTAATTAAATTTTGGGGTTTAGTGCGCGAAGCATGCAGGGGGCGAAGCCCCCTAGTTTGCTATACAAAAGTGATTAATTGCATGCTATGAAAGTAAAAAAAAAGATGAGTCATTTATGATGTATAAAATCAGAAAAAATAAAAAAGTTTGTAAAAAATTAGCAATTTTATAATGGATATTGCTATCACAATTTTATCTCAGGTAAAAAATTAGCAGCTACACGGTAGTACCTCATGTGCAAAAGTTTCGTTTTTTGCATCAGCTGCTTCTTTTTATTATTATCTTTATTATTACCATCATCATCATCATTATTATTATTATTATTATTATTATTATTATTATTATTCTTTGCATTATTATTATTATAGAAGCATTTGTAAGAATTGAAAAACACGTTAATTTAATGTATAAAGAGCAGCTACACAAAATTAGGATAATTTAATGTCTTATTAATTGAATTACGTGTTCGGCCGATCCAAAACGATACGACTGTGAAATAGATTGATTTCAACTTGCGTCAAAAGAAGAATAATATACAAATATTTGCCTACACGTCATAAGTATATCACGTAATCGATAGTCATTTTAAAAAAGAGTTTTAAAGTTTAATCATTTTTTTTATTTCCGTCATGAATTTACGCAATACTTGCTATATATTGTTTATGTTCGGGTTTCTTCGAATCATTCATCACGATAATCCCTTTATCATATTGTAAGTAAAATCAATAGTAGCAAAGTATATAAGAAACAATTTCGATGTTATTTGGAAGTTAGTTAATTTTATCAAAAGCATGCACTATGAATTACCAGTTTCTACCTGCTGTTTACGCAGTTTCTCTTGCTCTAGTCATCAGCAATGGTAAATTATTTTTAATAAAAAAAATCACTTAAAAATAGAGCTGAATAATTCATTTTCTGACCAAAATGTTCATCAACATTTTATATAGAAGCGAATTTTTGAAAAATATTGATGGTATATGAAGTAATTTAGAAAACTGTTAAATCAATGGGTAGTTCAAAGGAAACGAAGATAACAATAAATATTCAACCTATTTTAAATTTAAGTTGAAAAATATACTTTACACTGCTAACAGTGCGAAAAAGTACCTCACATACAGTTGTCATAAAAAGGTAAATCGAACGGTTCCCTCCACGACTAATACACAAACTAAATCTGAAGTTGTTCCAAAAAAACAAATCAAGCTGAATAAATTAGTTTTTACCAATGGTCAGTTTCTACTAATGAAGATAAAAATGATTCATTTAAGATTAGTATGAGTAATAACTATTGCACGATACAATGAGTAAAAAACTTTAATTAACTAGTATAAAAATCACTATAGTAAATAAATTTATAAAAAGTTTTGTATAAAACAATTTCTATGTTTTTTTCGGTTTAAATATTTGAAAAAATAGTTTTAAAGGTAAGAAACAGAGTATAGTTTATGATTAAAAATTGTATTTGAAGAATTGTTTTATTATTATCAAATCAACTACATACAAAGAAATCATAAAAATGTTTTTTTATAATTACACGTATTTCATGATAAAAATAAACTCAAGTGATCGAAACTATATTTCGCTAAACCTATTTATTTTAAGAATATCTAACATGTTCGAGAGTAGAAGCTGGAACTCAATTCTCTACTGATCGATTACATTTGATGGTTTCTGAGCGGGGGGCTTCGCCCCTGCACAATATTTTTTGCAATATATAATACCTTATACAGACACAAATTTTACGCACTTATTGCAAAAAATAACATTCGCAACTAGTGCGTACGATTTATACACTCGTGTAATCGCCGTGCACTAGTGGTTGGCGGAGGTGGTGACTAGTGCCACTCGATTGCACGAGTGCGCGAAACGTGTATGAAATCAAACCTTACGCACTTGTTACGAAAACTTCTATCAAAACATAAGTTGATTAATTTAGGTCACTTTGAAATAAACTTAATGTCAAAATAAAATGAGTTGGTAAATTAATTTTCCAACTTGTCATATTACTTTAATATCTAAGCTACTATTAGGTACTGTTGGCTTTGCTTTCAAATTAGTTTTGTGTATTTTTTAATTTACTTTTGCCTTTATACCGATGACGAACATGATAACTTTCATTTGAAAACACTTTCATTTGCAAAGTAAAAAGTTTTATTATTATAACACGATTGCATGCTGTCATTCGTAATAAAGTGCCTATTCCGCTCCACGTTATTTTACTGCAATTTGTATTTCAAAATTGTTTGTCAATAAGTACATACACATTAAGATTTTCATAATAACAATAAAAAAAGACAATTTCCCATCGGTAATAAATATATTTCTTTATTGTACATTTGAACTGTTCATTATATTGTTTCAGTTACATGTCTAGAAGTGGAAAATATTATTCATGGAGATGATGCAAAGAATAACCAGTTTCCATTCAGTGTGTTCTTTAGAGATGGCTTCGATAACAATATCGGACACAAATGTGGTGGTGCCCTTATTGCACCAAATATCGTTTTAACAGCAGCTCACTGCGTTTATAATACTACAACCCAAGAAATCTATGATAAACCTTACGTAGTTGTTGCCGGGACCACAGACATTCACAGAAAAGGACCGAGTATTTCTGTAAGCCAAATCTATTGTCACAAGGGATATAATAATACATATAAGGAGAACGATATTGCTGTGTTAAGGGTAAGCGTGATTATTGTTTATAGTTACATCAACAATCTGGTCAGTTACGATATTTTGGACTATCATTTATGCATTGTTCTGTCTATAGTTGGAGAAAAGTTTTGATGTCAGTGGCGAATCCCCTATTAGGACAATTATGTTACCTGAGAGAAACGAAGAACTTTCGAACAGTACTGCAACAGTATTAGGTTTTGGATCAGATCACGTAACGCAAGTTTTTGATCCTGATAATGGGTGGACGTATGAGGATAGATCTAAAGGAACATTGAAATACGCAGATGTTTCAATGAAAAGTTTTGAGCAGTGTGGAAATATAGAGAATCAACTTTGTGGCATACTAAAACGAGGACCAGATAACTTATATAGATCAAATTGCTTTGTAAGTATATCCTAATTTTTATACACGCTTTTATCTAACTAGCTTTTCTGTTTTTCTGTCTGTCAGTTGCAAGATACATATAATTTTGTGATCTATTATCATCCCTATTCTAAGGGTTCTGAGACTTCTAAGGTTATAAGCTACAAACTGTTTCCGACAATAATATTTGTTATTGATAACAATTAAATGTGGCATGAACGTGTTTCTTTTAATACATTTTTTTCAACGTAGTCGCTTTTCACGAGTTTTGCAAATAATAGACTCTTTGTATTGAGAAATATAAGTATGGTAAAAAAGTTGAAAATAAAAACAACAGAAAAAAATCATAAAGGTTCGCTTTTATGAGTGAACGACAAAGTATACAATTTGTCTTTATTGTACGCGTGATCTCAATAAAAACCTGGGTTAGCAATAATACATGTTGTTATAAACAATATTGAATATATTAATGTCTCTTGTTGTTATCCATTACGTATACGATAAAAAGCTATTTTATACTCGAAAGTTACTTGATAAATACATAATTCTAATTTTTACGTTATTTTTACATCATTTCAACACCTAAGATGATACATAATATAACGTAATTTAAAATTACTTATTTCTACATCATTTTATTAAATCAATGTGAATACTTGATCTGGACGTAAAAATAATACAATAATACAGAAGATCATAATTTACACTGAAATAAATTAGGGTTAAAAAGTGTATACTGTGAAAAAAATTAGTTACCATTAAAAATATTGATCAAAGCTCGACTGTCGTTAATGTAGTTATGTAGTATATCTTACAATGTGAAGGTTATCAAAAAAGTTATATTTCTGTCAAATAACATGCAATTGTCGTCATTTTAATGTAATGACACTGTCACACAAACAAATAAAGTATACTGTATACTTTTTACGGATTTGTATCAAATTTATTCATCAATATGTGTAGCGTGAATAAATATTAACACTCTTTTGAATGAAAATATTTTAATTTCCATCCGATTTTAATAAACAAGGGCTAGTTTTTTCTCTCCATCTAAATAGCTACAATTTTTTGATTTCTTTTAATATCTCGTATTCATTGTTAAAGAGGCATTTATGTATAAAAATAAATTTTTCAAACAGATGCATTTTTAACCATGTATACAAATTTTTTTTCAAATCTAAGACGGTGTTTTTTTTTACTGTTTCGATGAAAAAAATAGCTCCTATTTATCTTGAAGAAAAACGACAGTGTACCCTCTATATGCGACAGTATCATAGATTAAAATGGCAACGATAACATTTTATTTGACTGAGAAATATACATTTTTTGATAACCTTTATATTTTTTGACACAACTACATTAATTATAACTTTAGTTTGAATGCTAGTAGAAATAAGTGTTTTATTACTTATTTATTATTACTTTCAATAATGTTCCGTCAATAGGTAGTTAAATGAATTTAAAATAAAGGATATTTAAGTAATGTTGGAAGGGATCGTTTTAATTAGCTTGTATGGTAGTAAACAAACTTACAAAATTCCAAACAATTTTAACAGGGTGACAGTGGAAGTCCTCTCGTGTATGGAAACAAAGTTTTTGGAATAGTGAGCCGAGGTGAGATTGGTGTCCCTTACTGCGAAATGGAAGCAACCATGTATTATACTAAAGTTTCTCACTACATTGACTTTATCAAAGGAGCCATAGATGATCAGCCAACAGATGACATGGTGGTTAAATTTATTGTAGGATGGAAGCATTTTTATCTTTCAGAATTTGATTGGGACATAAGTACAAAATCACCGAAGCTTGTAGCTGCAATTGAACAGTACAACAAACTTATTTCCAATAAAAAACTCGCAGAAGCCGAATATAAAAAATTGTGTATGCATTCGATGCAAGAACCTCTGTGTGTATCTGCTAGTATTAAATACAAACAACTTGCTGAGGTCTACAATAAGAAAGTCAATCCTGTCATGAAGGAAATAGGTCGGTTATTTTTAGAAGACGAGATTTGAAGTCTAATTATTATTATTATAAAAGAAAATGTACCAAATGAATTATTCTCCTGTAAAAACTTTATAAATTACTAAATTTCATTGAATCTACAATTTTGACCAGAGAATTACAAAAAGAGCACATAGAAAATCTTTGTGGTTTAATTTCTTGAAAACTATCAAGCTGGGCTGTTTGAAATTTGAACATCTTATTTATAGCGATAAAGTGAATGCGTAATAATTTTTAGAGGAATTTTTGTAGAAAATAAATTATTACGATAACCCTCTTCAAATTCTAAAGAGCTTTCTCATCGTATGGAATGTCTCAATTTACTTGGTTCGTGTACCCGCAAAAGGTTTGGGACTGAGATCTCAAATCTTCGCGTTCACCTAGCTCTCATAGATCCACTTGTGATAGCGATTAGAGGAAGTCGACTTCTTTACAGTTGGTACTGCTAAATTCAATAAAACGGCTTGGACATATTTTTCACCTCTAATACATCCATCTACTCAATATCATACACAATTTTACATTACAATGATTACATGAAATAATAATTTGTGTTTGAAGGACTTGAATGAATAAATGAACTGCCTGCACTCGCTTGCCTATACTTATAATATGCAAACGCACCGGTACACACATGCTCGCCATTGTGGGTATATGAGGGTAAATCTGGGTAAATGCGGTGCTTTTTGTTTTTGCTGCGGGGGTGTGAGTATGCTTGAACGGAACTAGAGCTTTTCTTCTTCTCTAATACTGCCGGCTCGAAAAGCTGTCTTACTCGAGTGTTATTATGGAGACGGGCTATTTAGAGCTCTCCCTCTGCCTTTTCTATGTCTAATTTACTGTTTTTGGGTGACGAAGTGAGAGAGATTCCGTTTGTACGATAGAAGGTCCCGATTCGGTCTTCGGGTGGGGAAGGGCTGACTCTCGAACGGAAATTCTCGGCTCGAAAATAATATCGTACGGGACGGTGGGATTTACGACATTATTTTTGGATCATTTTTGGTTAGTTTTTTTTTTTTTTTTTATACTGAGAGCAAGATGATAATTCGATGAATGTTACTCGTGACTTAACCAGTTTTTTACAGCATAATGTAAATGGCACCGCGTTTTTAAATAACATCTGAACTGGTGTGAGTACCTGTCTGCTCGCACCTAACTGTCGATATGCAATTCAGTTAATGCGGCGATCGCCTAAATTTTTTTTTTTAAGATCAATCGTTATGGTCAAACGGTGAAATATTTTTATTATATAATACTCTACGTCGTATTCGTCCGGACTAGAGACTATAAACTCATTTTTTAAATAGCCGAGCCCAATAGGGGCATTTATATGCACAGTTGAAAATGTATTTGCTTTTCAAAACTCTCTTTGACCACTTTGATCTCTCAATTCAATCACCGAAAACTATTTCATTGTGAGCTTTTTTTTATTTTTCCTCAATTTCGAAGACACCTTTACACTTTAAATATCGCTTTTTGACTGGCACAAGTTGATACACATGCCAATAGCCGATTTGTCAATGACGCACAAAAAAAATATGAATGTGTCGCCTGTGGTGGTATTTAAATGGATTTTCCCGCTTCGATCTGATAAATAGCTTATCTGGTGCACGTTTAGCTCAACTCGATGATCGAGACAATTCGTGTGACCAAAAGCAAATGTTGTACTAGATTGTTATCAGGGATTTTTATATAGCTATGGTAGGTATGGCATTTCATGTCAGGTATTTATGAATTTTGCCAGTAAACCGTACTATTTGCTTTCTATGAGTATAATGACATGAAAAAAACTTCCTTTGGTCATATCGAAGTATACGTTGTGTCAGACCCATTTTGACACTTATTATGTACTTATACAACCATTTCAACGCATTCATACACCAGTTTGTACATTTTCACGTGTATGTGTATGCATGTATACAAGAATAAAATAGATACAAAAAGTACAATATTTTGAACTTTTTGCTCAAATAAATTTTTATCTTGTTCTGTGGAAAAAAATTTGGAAAAAACAATTCAAGGTGTTGTATACAGAACTTCACTGTTTTTGATTAAAACTTGTGCAAAGCTTCAGAAGTGTATTTAAAAAAAAACGTACTCGAGACTTTGTGAATCCGGCATAATATTCGAAAACTATCGACTTGGGAGGAAAAC
This sequence comes from Copidosoma aretas, assembly GCA_030522625.1. NCBI lineage: Eukaryota > Metazoa > Arthropoda > Insecta > Hymenoptera > Encyrtidae > Copidosoma > Copidosoma aretas. Next base: position 19,360 of record JAPYYV010000187.1, read on the forward strand.
GTTGGGTATCATTTTTCCCTTATCGTGGGTTAAATAAATGAGAAAAAAAGGGAAAATTTTCCAATTATTCGTACTGACTAGCTTACTGACTAATTAATTGCAGATTCTGTATATATCCAGGCACACTCTTATAAGATAACTAGATAGTTATCTTGTTAGATTACTGTTTTTTCTGAATTCCTAAAAAAATTTCATACCTGCGAAATCGAGAATACAACTTGACATCCCTGATTGTTACTATTCTGCAGAAAGATGGTTAAAGAGCGTAAAAACTTCGGTAAAAACTGTATGACATTGAATATAGCACACCGTTCAAACGAAACAAACGTCCGCCACGCGGGGGACCGGAATTCCGAGTCGGGCTCTTTGGGCGTGAAAAAGTATACTTACGTTCAGCTTTCTTTAATTTCCTCGAAACTCTTATCTTTCTATGCATCATGCCAGTGGAGTCCTCGGTTGGCCGGATAAAGACGACAATTAGTGAGGTATATGTATTATAGCATCAGGAAAACCAAAATGTGTAAAAGCCGACAACGGTGACTATTCTTCCTCGTATTCTTCTACAAAAATAGATTTCAGCGCACATACTTTCTTTGATACATCATGATATATAGCTATACAGTTATATGCCATGGTTTTGCCATGCGTGGCTGTGAACTGCAGCCTTTGAGGTGTATTTCAAAAGAAGCCCAACCCGATGATTCTTATAGGCTAGGGGATAATTATTCAAGATGCTAATGCATGTGTATATATTACGTACTAAACATGAGCAAGCGAGGAGAGAACAAAAGACGCTGCTCAATTATAAAACCCATAATACGACGCAAGATAATACGGATCCCAAGAAAAGTTGAGTTAACGAAAGTCCAAGTGGATGGTAAGAAAGACAGCTTCTCCGCATCCGATAAACTACAACAGGGGAAAAAACGGGTAACAGCTTCTTCACACAACCGAGAAAACGCTCGACTCCTGTGTGCTCCGATGAATATTTATCCGCATATATAAGTACTATTACTTACACGCGCTCTCTCCGAGACCACACGTCGCTCAGCTCTTGCAGCTCTTCTATACCACATTACCGGTCTGGCGCTGAAAATAGCCCGCCGTCACCCTCTCTCCGCATCGAAGGAAAATAAAAGCAACTCCTATAACAGCTGCTATCGCGAGTCTCTCTCCCCCTCCCCCTGCGCTATCAGGTTCGCGCTGTGTCAATCGACCGGCGAGCTCGCCGATCCCGAGCATCGGAAGCTCGACGAGGAGTGATCCGAGGCCGACCGTTGGCCAATATTGGATGCCAAAATACAAGGAGAACCGAAGACAATAACCGTTCCCCGATCTGCGATCAATTATACACAGAGCGAGGGGGGGGGGGGGGGGCCGAGAGTATAATACGGAGTCCCGATAGTACATAACGCGCGGGGCGCAATCCTTTCCCACGATACATTATATATTTTATACGTACACGCGCGTACAAAACAAAGAAGGACACGAAGAAGGAGAGGAGCGAACGAATCGCCTCCGCACAAGCACACAGACGCGCACCAGAGAGACACCCCGGAATATGTACACGCGGTTCATAATACACGGGCATGCTGCTGCACTCGTGTGCATACAATACACGTATATTATAAAATGCGCGCCTCTCAGCTGGATGCTGCTGCTGCCGGAGCACCTATATATATATACGCGCACGCGTGTATGATCCGTAAAGCCGTCGCAGTGTCGCGCCGCACACCTCTCCGCCCACCTACGCGCGCGCACCATCGGCTGCGGAGAGCTGCATCGGGAGCAGGAGAGAGAGAGAGGGAAACGAGGGGCGATGAACAACATCACGCGGCGAGAATGCAATGCACGCGCTGCAGCAGGAGCGTTTTAAAAAAATTACGACGGACAATATACATTTCGTACAGTGCGGAGCGTCGGGGTTGAAACTGTTGGAAAAAAAAAAAAAAAAGAAAAAAAAACGAAGAGGCTTTCTCGCTCGCGATCGAACTTGGAAACAAGATAAGAACAGCAACAACGAAATGCTACATTGTACTAATGCAATAACAATACAGGTAATACATAACTCACCATGCAAAATGATGTGTGTGCAGGCTGCACGTAGATCGATGTGTATTGCAATATGTACACGCGCTTTATCGCCGGAATAACGGGACGAGGGATGCTGCTGCTGCTGCTGCTGGTATCATCTGCTGCAGGCTCTCTCGTATATAATATACACACTTATATCTGTCGGCGCGGGAGGAGGAGGGAAGTATATGCGTATATATATATAGAGTGCACTGCGCGGCGGTGCCCGGCGACAACAAAATATAATATGTATGTATCCGACCCAGCTCCGGAACAACCATAAAACGGAGCACCGCTCTCTTGCGTATATTGTACAAAAAATACACGCGCGCACTCGTATATGACAATTTCGTCCAACAACAACTTTAACACCGCGTTTGCGTATGGTATATGCTTAAATCACTGCTCGACAATAGTAACAATTGCACATTACCGCTTGAACGCACTATTACAAGCCGTACAAGTATGCGTCACAGCACTCTGCCGGCAAAACTGTATACGCGCGTGTATATAATATCTTGTACTGCTACACTGATAGTCTGATAGCACGGAGGAGAAAGAGAGAGCTGTCATCTGACTCGGACAACGGCCGGACGACTTGTTGCGAACGAGCGCGGCTACTGCTGTCGATGATCCGCCACAGCGGTATAAGTTGCAGCTGATGATGATGCTGATGATGATTGTGCACCCTCATCTTCGGGGAGTATGATTATTTTATTACTCGCACGGCACTTGTCACCCGCTATTCACCCCAAGCATGTGCCATAGGCGTGCAGGACCTCTTTCCGTACAATCCGCCAACTTTTGCTTGCCGCACTCGCATTGTATTTTTTGAAACGTGCGTGGAAATGCACAAAAGATTCATGTTGTACGGATCACCGGAGCCATATATAGCATCACACACCCCGCACAGTCCGCTGCACTCACGCCTCCGCCTCTCTTTCTCTGTCTATACTTGATATATTTCGGAGTTTCGGAGTCCAGCATCGGCGGGAGAGAGAGAGAGAGAGAGAGAGAGACAAGTCCACGCGCACACGCACAGAGAGAGAGAGAGAGAGATATACTGTACGTATATAATATACATCAGCCGGAGCCGGAGAGGAAATGCGTATTATATATACGTAAGGTACAACCACGAGGCTGCAGGTACGCACATCTATGTATGTACTCCTCTGTTATCCGGAGATTCCGGAGCCAGCAGCACCGCTGCCCGACGACGACGGCGCGGACGAGGAGGAGCGGGAAACTGAGCGTCGCCGACGGCGCATGTCCGCGTGCAGTTGCTTACTTATACATGTATATTATACAGAGATAGCTGAGCGTCCGTCCTCCTCCTCCTCCTCCGAGGAGAGCACATAGAGATAACAGCACGGCTGCACGGCCCGACGCACTCTGGTGGCTCTCTGCAGCGCAAGTGTACGGCTGCGGAGGGCTGCACCAGCCACAGCAGCAGCAGCAGCAGCAGGTCACGCACGAAACTCACTGATGGCTTGTTAATAAGTATATACTTAACAGCACGCGCGCGCGAGCTCTGAGAGCTTGTTGGTGTATACATGCGGTACCTATATACAAGCATAAGTATATATACATAGCGGCGAGCAACAATACCGCCGAACCGACGACTGACTGTATACATGTATATTAAGAATATGTATATAAGATCCCGAACCCGGCCGTCGAGTACAAGAAAGAAAGAGCGAGAGGGAGAAAAGACCGTGGATTATATGGGTACTTTCACGAAAACACTGTGTGAAGCCGACGATTGTAAAAAAAAAAACGCGTCGAATTCAAGGGTTTCGGGTCGTAGGTGTTTTTTCAAACCGCGTTTTTTTCATCGATACCTGTACGTACGATACGAGTCGAGGAGTTGTTTTTTGCGAATGGCCGTTTGAGATTGCCATTTTTGGAACGACTTTTCACGCGTGTGAATTGCGCGCAGCAAAAGAATTTTGGATGGTAGGGCCAAGTGGTCGACTCTTTATCGAGAACTTGAATTAGACGATTCGAACGTCTCGTATGGAGGATCGAACCCGATAACCCCGAAATTCGAATGCACCTGGTCGCAGTATCGTTGCAAACATACGGCTGTCGTCCCGGTAAAATAAGCGGTCATTACCGTAAATAATGCATCCAATCTCTAAAGGTGACTATACATCGAATACGAAGTCGCCTAGTGGACACACGACGCAAATTCAATTTCGTTGCGAAATTCCCATTCGAGGCTTCGGAGCCCATTACGGTATATATATGATGACAGCTAGAGCCGTGACCGATTTTTCGAAACTTTTCAAAAACTACATTCAAACCAGCCTGGGTTTTCTGAAAACGAAAACAGAGCCAGCTACTTTGAAGCTCCTACAACGAAAAAAAGATGATGAAAAAAAAAAAAAAAACAATTCAAACGCCGAGTCTCAGAAGTCCTGCGCTTCGCGCGTCAACGAGTTCCACTTTTCGTAAAATGGCCCGTGTATACTTGCAGGGATATATAGGCCCGCGCAGCAGCAAAAGCAAAGAGCTGTAGATAGGGAAAAGAGAGAAGGACAGGGGAGCCCAGTGTATGTATACATGCATACGCATCGCAGTGCAGGCGAACGACGGGACTACGGGAGGGGGAGAAAGGAATATAAGGATAACGCACGCACACGCGATCGCCAGCCGAGTGGCTGTCCGTTGTATGCATATATACATGTCCCTGTAGAGTTGTTGCGTGCACGTGCGGATTATAGTGTTTGTTCGATCATTCGCGTGTGATTGTTGTCACGCGCGATCGAAATAAGTACACTATCCCAACAACCGATCTCCACGCCGATCCGTCCCGGGGTCGGTATACTGCTGCACAACGAGCGGGCCGAATTTTCTGACACCTGCACAGTCGGTACATAGACCACGGCGTTGTTGTCCTCCGATCGGCAGCTAACTCGCGCGCGTATTATTGCAGTACCCATGTGTGTATGCATGCACGCCGTACATAACCCGTGAAAAGAAAGGGGGACCGGTTTAAAAGTCCGGCCCGGGCGCGCTGCATTATGCGAGCGGAAATACGCGCGTCTGATACGACCGCCGAGGGTGCGCACGGTGTTTCGGGACGATCGTCTCCCCTCCTCGGCGTTGCCGATCCTCGGGCGGGCGTGTAATTTTTTCCCCGATTCATTGACGAGCCGCGTTGCTGATGGAGGTAAAAGCTCGTGGGAATGTTTGTACCTGAGAAAGGTGCTTAAAAGATCGGTGGCTGAGCATAGTCTTCACAGCTGGAACTTTGCCGGGGTTCGACGGTCTTCGGCTGTTTCGAAAATAGTCGAAGATTCGGTAAGTATACGAGTGCCGATGGGTTTCCAGTCTGATGCAGGACTCGACGATGAAACGTTCTTTTTCTTTCAAACAGTCGAAACAAAGGCGCGCTTTGAAAATTTCAAAAGGTTAAACTCACGCGCAAAGACAATCGCGCCGTTACGATTATACTTGCACGCGCTTCGCTGTATATTTTCGCAAACACAATTAATGTACCCCACCCAATGACCGTCGAACACAGTGCATAATACACACTACTGTGTTCACATATTACGAGCATGGTAGAAAGATCACTCGCTCATCTGCGCATCTCGCCATGATCAATGACCAAATGTTCTCTGCGCCTCGTCGTCTTGTAGAGTATATAATATCTGTGTGCGTGCGCAGGCTTGTTACAGCTCTCTCGGACCGCGGCCGATTTGCGTGCCTCGATCCTCGGAAACCTGCTTGCGGATCGATCGGAGATAAGCGCTCGCGGGGCGAATCTTCGCGTCGCACGACGAGTCGAGTTGGGCATTATGCTTTTTGGAATTCTGAATTTCGACACCCTGCAGGGAGTAATAATAATACACGGTACACGATTTATGCTGATCGAAGCGCGAGTCCTCGGTTACGAGAAGAAATATCTATCGAACGAATGCGGCTTGGTTTTTGTTTACTTTTTTTCGACGACGTTCTTTGTCGGTGCGCATCATACATCGGAATAAAACGAAAGAGAGCCAACAGAATATAGTTTCGAGAGCGATTTGGTTCGAGGAAATTCAGCATCGCCAGCGCCAGGGAGAGAGCTGTACCTCGGAAATTAGTTTTCGTCCGAATTTCACAGCGTGGCCGCTGTACCGTTCCGCACGAGATAAGAGCAAATTGTGAATACGTTCGAGTATTCCTCGATGGACTTACATTTGGATTTACCATCGGTATGAAAAACCATCCACAAACTAATTTCTTTCTCCAACGCGAATATTGTCAAACTATCGTGCTAGATTTTACATTTTAGGGATGATGGCGCTGTTTTTTTTTTTAATTTCATCATGACAGAAATGTAACATTCTTTTTACACATCTTTTTACATTATTCGTCAGTATTTTCTTCGCATTCAATTGACCATAATTTACAATTATTGTTTCATTGTTTTTGTTGATACACACGACAAGGCAACCACTCAAGCATCGCTGATTATTTCATGTATCGATTGTGCATCATCATATTAGTACTTACTGCAAAATAATCAGATACGTAAATGCAAATCTAGTGTTGGAATAGAAGTTAAAAATTCACTCATTAGCTCGAAGTGTTGGTAATAGGTGGTGCTGAGACTGCTGACTGCTGACTTGCTGAGGGCACATTGGCAAAGTGCCAGTTGTACCAACTACCAACTTTTTGTAAGGTCAGGTAAGTCAGGTTGCATCAATTGTATTATATATATTGTTTCGCACCAATCGCACCCGCAGTCGCACACTGTATACACACAAACATAACAAAGCAGAAACAGAAGATGCTTTATTATTGCGGAGTTCTCTTTTTCAGACGTTCAGTGCTATCAATCAATAATTGAGAAGTTGTTAGTGTCTGCATAATTAGGTAAGCCATTTATTCGAACGATATAAAAAATGTTTTTTCAATTTGATAGAGCTTGATATAGTTTTTATTATCTGACTAACCTCAAATGCATATGTGGTGTTTGTTTTTGTATGCATTTCGTTTTATACTTTCGTGTCTCACAAGTTAACTTGAATTGCAAGTTACAATATGATAAGTGTCAACATTCAAATGTATACCAAACATTTCCACGATTGGTAGTATTTATTATCCATTAGGTAATTCTTGTCTGCTTTGTTGTCTACATAAATTTTGTGTGCTCGCTAACACCAGTTGTCACCGATAATCGTTGGGATCTTACAGTCTATCATGGTGTAAAATTTTTCCAGAAAAGTTCAGAATTAAAAGATGGCATCGGCAGACCCCATCCAAGTGAGTTCGCTGCCTTTGCCACCTGTCCAGTATATCAATCTTTTCACCGATGAAAATGTCAAGAGGGGCAGAGTTCCAAGGCCTCCACCACCAATTCATGACAATTATTCCATGTTTGGTAATATTTTTAATGCTGACGACACAATAATTAGGCCCCTCGAAGCTCAAGGAATAAAGAGGTTGTACCCACAACATTTTGACAGACGGAGAGAGCTCAAGAAACTCAATCACTCCTTGTTGGTCAACTTTCTAGATTTAATTGATTTACTAGTCATGTGCCCAGACAGTGCAAGGAGAGCTGAAAAGGTAGTTTTTTCTATGTGATTCCTATTACAAACTGTCGCGTGTAAATTATAAAACTTTGTTTCTAGGTAGAAGATCTCAGTCTACTATTTATCCACATACATCATTTATTGAACGAATTTAGACCACATCAAGCTCGCGAAACTCTTAGAGTGATGATGGAAATGCAGAAGAGGCAAAGAATAGAGACAACATTGCGGTTTAAGAAACATTTAGAAAAGGTATTTGTTGAAAAAAGTAGTAAGGATATTCATTTTAGTATTCAATAGTTACTGATAACTGTCAGGCATTAATTATTACATTTTCCATTACTATCAGGTACAAGGGATCCTGCAAAATGCCCTCCACAGTTTACCAGATGCTTCGGAGTTGGAGTCCAAGTTTTCCGTGAATGTTGAGGGAATGGAAATTGACAGCATTTCGAGTGCAGAACAGCAGGCTCTCGATCCGTGCAGTTCAAGTGATCGTATAATGTGTCAAGTCATTGATGACATGCTTCTGTCAAATAATTTGCTCTAGACTTTATTTAATTATATGTATTTATTAACCAACTTGTACGTGCAAGTGTGGTGTACTTTTATATTGATTTGAAAAATGTATAAAACTATCTATATTTGCAGATTATAAATATTTCACTTTCTGTGAGAACGATTGTAAACTCAGCGCTATCCTAACATTGAAAATTTCATTTTTTAATGATTGGTTACATGGTACTTAGAGGTAGGATAATAAAGTAAACAGATCTATAATTGAAGCTTTTATTACTATTAGCAAAATGAACCTACATAGTCACAAGATATAGCATAACATGAAGTTCGAGGTGCCGAGTAAAGTACCAACACAATTTGAAGTAGTTCATAAAAACTTTTATTATTATAGTAAGAAATATCTACAGTTATAAAAGTAGCGTAGTATTTGAAAGAATCGTGGGTAACACAAAGGTAAATGTGGGGGTTAAGGAGCAGGGTGCTTACAATAATAGCATAAATAGCAAAAAGAAGATCACTTACCTCTAGTAATGATCATCTGGGATTGAACATTTGCCACCAACTTGTTAACGAATTAGATGTTTCACAATTTATCTGTAAAATATCAAATATCGAAGATTTCAACTGCGGCATTTAAAATTCGATGGCAACCTGCTCTTGTGTACAAATCTGGAAAAGAGAAGGTTTTGATAATTATATTAATATATCAAGATCGTTCTCTTCAAAGACATCCACGAAAAACCGCATCTAAAAGAAAATACGTAATTAAAGAAACTGCAAATTTCAATTCTCATAAAATACAAACAAAATAATTTTTTAATAAACTCTTTTCTCTTTAGATAAAAAAAAATTGGAATATTTCGGTTTCTTTGATTATATCAACAGTTATAATTTTATATTCAAGGAAATCTGGAGTCATAAATTTTCAAGTATCTTAAGGATGCTGCATATGCTGCACCTGTAAACACACTATTTAGTTATTAATATGAGAAAAGAAAATTAAAACTAACGAGAATACATGGTGTTCTGAAGGATACGAGGATTTGAGATTAATAGTGAGGAGCAGGGAGTTGGGAGACACATAACACAAAAGCCGCAAAAAAACGTCACTTGAATCGTTTGAATACTACGATACAACTCGGTGATCCTGTTTTTCCTATCTCGCTGTTCCTCTATATAGTTTACGATGCACACTGAATCTTATTATTTTCTCGTATTGATTTGTTATGATTCGAGTGATAGTACTCCAAGTTTAATTTTTCTCATTTTGTTACTCGAGTACAGAGTAATTTCACTTCCGCCTTAAGTTAGCGTTCTTTTAGCGAAAAGATTGAACAAAATCTCAAGTGTTTATATAATCGTTTGACTCGCAACTTATCACACAAAACTACTACAGCGCAATTTGACCGCACTCTAAATTAATAACGTCGAAAAATGTTTTTATACTGCACTTAAACACAACTGCAAATGTTCATGCACTCATTCAAGTTTTTAATCACATTCGTGATACGTACTTTCATACATATCTCATGTGAACGCTAACTGATCTAAAAATATGATTTTTAAAAGTTAAAAGTCTTAATCAATATGCTCTCTACAACCGCTCTTGAACAAAGAATCGTTTCTTTTCATCAGTACAAAATCATTTTTAGTGTATTGGTTAGTGCTTTCCATTTTCAAGTGAATGGATTTAAAAAAGTTAATTCGCCTCGTCGCAATATATTTATAAAGTTCTTTCGATTTCGTCGAAAAACTGACGTCATGTAACGGCCGTGGTTTGTTAAACCAAACGATTTTTTCATAGATTTAATATGAATTCTTTCTCCAAGAACCTCGGCCACGTGGTCTGAATCCACCGCCAGTACCACGTCCACCGCCGCCTCTGCCATTATTGTTGTACCGTTGGTTATTCTGGAAACGTCCTCGGTTGTTGTTGCCTGTAATTAATTAAAAAAAAGTGGATTAATAAAAAGTGTATTTCTGTTCACGACAAGAAAGTTGAAGAAATGGACAATGAATCACTTGTCAAATTTAAAAAAATGGTGTTTTCACTTGTTATGAAAAGAGATAGGGCTCAAACAGCATTACAAAAATATCCGCTACACTTGTTTAAACCAAATAACGTCCATAATTACCAAGATATACAAACAATTACTGCTAATATTGCTGAATGCATGTAAGACAAGTGATTATCATCTGCTGTCAGCTCGTGACACAGCACTTTTTTAAATATGACTTTCAGAAGCTCTTCTATTCAAAAGTTAGATTTCAAACGTAGTGTTGTTTTCAAGGGGATTACGTCCAACGTAATATCATTGAAATATATGTTTTAAAAGTGTTTTTACACTTACATTAAAACAAAAATGTTGATCAGTCATATTACTTATGCTTAATATTCTTTATCTTGCAAACAAAAAACCTTGGACTGTATAAATCAAGTGTTTTGAGAAGAATTCTGTAATTTTGTTGAGCATATTTAATAATGGCGAGTTAAACGAATATATATATACGTGTATATACACACATATACATACATACTGTTCTCAGCTCTCTAAGATCGCAAGAGACTGAAATATTTCAGATGTATCAAACACCAATTGCAGTAGGGTGCTCACGTTTCATAATCGCAAATTATTTTACGAGGTACAAGTATGCTGCGTTACTTTTTCTCCTCGTTTTAATATAGAAAACAATGAAGCGTTTGGGAAGTATCAACATCTCAAGATTAAGCTTCACATTCGACATGCTTACCGTAGTTTGAAGAGATGTTTGAGCTGTACTTTCCACTTGGAGGAGTGTAAATTTTGTTGTTCCTTGGATTATCTACCTTGATTCGTTTGTTTGAAGGATAACTGTTGCTGTTGCTATTGCTATTATTGTTGTTGCTGGTACTGTTTCCATTTCCAAATGTGATTGGTGTGTGTCGTTTTTGTCCAATTGTAGCTTTGTCGCTCTGAAATCAGAATGATATTCATTGAGCATATTCAATTTCATATATGTATGGACACTTCGGGATTATAGCAGATGTAGTGCGTACCTTTTTTTCTTTTGTTATGATGGTTTTCCATGAAGGGTGAATAACGCTCTTGAAGCTCGGTGGTGTGTGGAACAGATCCTTGATCAGCGTGTTGATGTTATTCGTTGTTTTTAAAGCTATGACTTTTATCTGATTCTCTTTTGTTTTGAGTTCTTCTTCACTTTTTCCATTGATAGCCTCTCGTAACTTTTTAATGTAACCCTGAATACCACGAGCAAAATACTGTAACCTGAGTCTGAATTCTTTCAATTGGTCTGCATCTTTGATGAGAAATTCCGGTGTTTGTTTGCAAAGCTTGTGGAATGCATATATTAAACATTCGACGTGACTGAACTGGAGTTTTGGTGCTTCTGCAATTTCTGTGGCTGGAGGTAATGGCATAAAAGTCTGTAAAAAAAAGAAACCAAATAAATATCATATATTACAGAACTTCTTGTTGTTATTAAATACTTATTTGAACTGACAATCAAAGCATTGTAGAGCTGCTGTATTTTTTCTTCTGGTTTATCCATTTTTCCGCAGTACTCCGACAACTCGGCAAGAAGTTTCAAAAGTTCTAATTGTACATCGCTTTTGTCGGGTGAGGTAATAAGTGACAAATGAGGTAAGACTTGCATACAGATATAAGAAACGAACTTTGTTGATTCTACTTGAGACTGTAAAAATATCGAATTTTAGTGAGAATATGATTCGTGAAATATTAAAAATCGCTTAAAATGCTCAAGTGGATACTCACACTGAAGTAGGGGAGAGCGTGTTTGATGCACTGTATTAACCTGCTACATTGTTCTAAATCGGTGTGTTTAAAAGGTACTGATAGCTGTGCTTGTTCAATAGTGATTTCAACCAATTCCTTTTGTCCATTGACTGTAGACCCAAGCCTTGTCCACGATAACATTTCCATAATGCTGTGAAATTCTTCAGCAGTGACATCCTGTGAGATTAGATTAATCTTTAGTCAATATTTAAAAGAAAACAATCTAATACGGATCTGTTTTGACCATTTCATTTTAAGCAAATAGTCAGGCTCAAGATGATTTGGTTCACCTGTAAAACTTTCTTGCATTCAGCAATCAATACATCTTCAACATCTTTGGTAATTACATCACGACCCAGAGCCTTGAGCTTAGCAGCCAAATACTTGATACAGTGCTCACGTACAACATCACCACCGTTATCTTCAGCGCTGTTTAAAATTTGTGAAAAAATTCCACGAATGGCTCCTGAAATTATTACATCCTATGAATTTTATCACAAAAATGTCCGGATGGATTCTAATGAAAATAAAAAAGAGACCAACCTTTGGGGTCGTTTTTGATAACTGTCATAATACTATTGTGAACAACATCCAACTCAGAGGAATCCTTGACGACTAACAGTTGTGCCAATATATCTGCTATCTTTGCCGAGTGCTCCTTGTTATCTTTGCACAAAAGAGGCAAATCTTTGACTGCTTGTTTACGAATCTAAACGTGAATGATGCAAAAAGTTGAAATGACATGAAATAATGATTGCCTTTGAAATTGAAATAAAAATTAGCAGTCATGATTAATAGACTGACCGATATATCTTCATCTTCGCACAGATCTAAATGCGCATCGATAGCTTTTTCTGCCAAATTTGGGAAGTGCTTGAAAAATCTTGCGATGAATTGAGAAGCCAGTCGCTTTTCCTTGGCAGAACCTTTGACAGCTTTCAAGATCTCCAAGTATTCCTTTTCATGCTGAAAAAAAAAAAAAAAAAAAAAAAAAACCACATCTGGCGTGAGAAACATCGCATAGCCCTTGCTGAATAATTTCAAATGTATGAATAAGTATTCCGAACAAATGACCAAGGGACATCTGTGTGTCCATGAGTAAACGGGTCGCGAGAGGTCATTGGACATGCAAAAATAATTTTGATGGAGCAATCGCGCGTGCGAACGCCTACCTCTGTACTTTTCCATACAAACTACTGTAAGTCTCGTGCACGCCCATGCTCGCGAGGTAGACATGTAAAATTGATTGCCACGTATGTGTAACGATCCACGTAAGGAATATACTAGGACCACCCGTTCGGGGAAGAGCACGCGGTCGGGCTGTTGTAATTGTTTCATAATTATAAATAACAGCACGCGGCCGGGTGTATTACTTGGAACATATACAGTTATAACGCATGAAAAAAGTACAAAGAGGAGGCCCGGGGCGCGCGCACGCGAGCACCAGCGCTCCCCCTTCGCCCGGAGCCTAGCTTGCTCTCCCCGAAAAAGATGGCCATTTTGCCGTGGGCAGGGAGAGAAAAAAAGGGGACACAACACTTACCTCCTGGAGCTTGTCCTTGGCCTCGGCCAGCACGCCGAAGTTTAGGTAGAGCTTCTCGATGTTGTCCTGAGTCATGGCGATGGCTTGTTGCTTGCATAAAACGCCGATGGCAGAGAGGGAAAGAGAGAGAGAGAGAGAGAGAGCAACCCACGCACGCGTTGTTGGCTGCGACGAGAACGCAACGCGAGATGAGGACTGAGGAGTCAAACGAGCGTGGGGAAGCGGTTTACGGAAGAACGATCTCGAATGTTTTGTTTCGTGCACTCGTAGTGTAGGGGTGAATATCTGGTGCACTGCTGCTGGACGACGAAGACGACGGCGATGAACACGAGCGAAGAAACTATCCGGGGATTTTCGTACTCTAATTGACTCTAATATAACCACGTATACGTATGTAACACTAACGAAGCCGATGACGGAAGATGGCCGACTAACTTAACGCCTCTCGTCCGTGACTCCGTGCGGCTGCAGCGGCGCGTTCGTTTGCTCGCTCTCTCTCTCTTTCTACTGTCTACCCCCTCTCCGGCTCTCCCCTTTTCGGTTTCCAGTATCATCTACTTAGTTGGTCTTGTGTTATCTTTGCCGGCATCATAATCATGAAAGCCACCCCAATGACGCATTTGAAAGAAATAGGTTCTTTATTGTTCTTGCCCATAATGTCTCAATTGTTTTCGAAATACCATTACTTTTTTCGATATTTGTTATCTTGAAAGTAATTGTAAATCTATTTTCTTCTGCTGCAAATGCAGGGTGTCCAGCCTCGTGCCCAGCAGTCCCAGCACTGTCCCCGTGACTGTCCCAATGTCCATTTATTTGACGTCAGGCATTCGAATTAACTCGGCTCTGGGCAGTTCTTGCCTCGTTACCTGGTTGGGCACCGAAGTGCCAGGCGATGGCCAGGAATTACTTTGCAGTCCTGGGGAATTTTATCCTTATCTCCTCCGGTCCTTGAAGTCACCTCGGCTGCACTAAAGTTCTTGCTGCAGGAGTATCTGCATGGTGGTTGTTCCTTGGCAAGAAATACAAGAAGTCATGAAAATGATGTCCAGGTCCTTCAACATACTCGAGGTACATACGTGATTACTCGATTTCAGACTACTCTCTAATAAGTACGCCGCGGAAGGAAGTACATAATTGAAAGTACTAGCCGTGTCAGCCGTGTGTTTCGCGGGGAAGCGACAAACTGAGAGTCGCATTGTCGCAAGCTCTGACTCAGACAGAATTTCAACTGGAACTGACTTTGTCGAGGACTTTGTCCTGGTCTGAGCAGGATCCTTTTATGCCTCCGCAGTTGTCCTTGAGGTTTCCCCAAACCTTCTGGTCTGGTAGGGTCTCTGGGAAGCGGCGAGCACGAACAGCGGCAGTCAGAACTTCCCGCCTCTGGAAAGCGGCTGAACTCCCTTGAAAGACAGCAATGTGAGAGCAATGCCGCAAGCCGAGCCGAGCTCTCGGTCTCTGAACTCTGAATCTTAAAGGCCACAGCTATACATCAACAAAAAAGCTCTTCTCCCGAACTTTTACAATTGTATTGATTATTGTTTGGGAGTGTCTCTTCACCACTGACATGATATTGTTGTTATTACTGCCATTTACTAGTTTTATTATTAGTTTTATTGTTATTATCGTCACTGCCATTATACAAATATTGCCATTATTTTTGTTGTCATTGTGTTAAACAACGATATAATTGTTACTAATTGTCATCATCGTTGTTGCAATCGTCAGTCACGGCCAGGTGTTCGAGCATTTCAAATGACCCGCTCGCGCGTGATTCGACCTATCAAAATTTACATATCGGAGATCGCAATTCGACAATCATTCGAGCGTCGAAACTCTCGAAAGGGGGGTAAAATTATATATATAGGAGAAAGAGAGAGAGAGAAACACGTATATGTATGTACATACCGCGGCTCCGATCTGCGAATCCGCGATTACCGATAGTGAGATCACGTGACGTTTTGGGATTCCAATACAATACCGCTCAGGTGAATGCCGGTTCAGTAAAAAAATATCTCTTCCTGTATAAAAAAACATTGAATGTTTGTGAATAAAAAAATCGCAGCTCAATAATGATGAGTCCAACGAGGATGTTGCTAGGCTTGAAGTTTAGTGGCAAGCTTCTTCGACTATCCAAAACACCACAGTTACACAGGCCTTTTTTGTCAGAAGCTTACCAGTGTCAAGAAGCATGGGACAAAAGATTTAATTCTCCATTGTTGAGTAAGATCAGCCCTATCGACTTTTTCCTCGAACTAGACCAGAAATTTCAGAGCAATAATCCCGTTCACGCTGTGGATATTGACATTTTTGCACACATTATCAAAGACGAGAGTCATGCCCCAGAGATCGCAGATTTACTCCACAAACTTAGAATGACCAGACACACATCTTTCACTTTGGATTCGACGCACCATGCAGTTGTAAAATATTTCCTGAGCGTAAGTTTTATTGACAGTGTTGATACACTGAGTACTATTTGTGTTGAATGTTTAATCTTTGTATCGTTTCAGGTAGGGAAAGCCGATGAAGTTGTCACCATATTAAACGACAGATTGAATTATGGTGTATTTTGTGATTACTTTGAATACAATTTGTTGATGGATCATTTCATCAAACGAAAAGATTTTGCATCAGCGGCCAAAGTTGCAACTTACATGATGTTGCAAGAGTCATTTGAGCATCCAATTAGTAATTCATTAGCAATTTATTCTTGTTTCAAGTACTTGGAAAATCCAGACACCTGGCAAGAAGTAGATCCCAAATCTCTTATAGAAGAACCCAAAGAAGAAGTTAAAGTACGTGTACGTTACATCAAAAATCCTTACTTTGATGATCATTTCGATTTATGGCAGCCATCAGATTTAATTGGTAAAACCTTGTGGTGGATAGGGATGACATTGGATAATCCTCTTGGAAGATCTTGTCAGTTAAGAGGCTTGATCTTGTACAAAAAATTCGATGAAGCAGTATCGCTTATAGAGAAGTGGAAACAGAGTAGAAGTAAAGAAATCGTTTATAAAGATGTGTTGCCTTTCATTAAGAAAGATGTGCCCGAAATTTTCAAAGAAGATGCTGCTGACAAAGCTAAAGAACTACAAATGCTGTTAATAGATTTGGAAAATGCAGATCTGTACCAAGGAAGTTTGAATGATGACATTGAGACTATGATTAAACAAGCAGTTGCAGATCATGAACAAAACGATATTTTAAAGCAAAATGAGGTATAAGATACTAAGTGAAGGTTTAGATAAAATTATCAGTTCAATTGTGTATTAATTCATTTATTACGTGTGATATTTTATTTTATAGCTCTATCCAGTTTGGGAAGAAAAAAGAATGAAAATTCTTAATGAACAATTGGCAATCATTGATAAGTACAACAGATTAGAGAAAGTTAAACAAATAAAAAAAGACCTTGAAGAAGAAGAACGTTTACTTACATTCTTTGAAAATGAAGAGAGTATAGAATTAAAAATAGAAGATAAACTCAAAATGGAAAAGGAACGCTTTGGTGATGAAAAGCAAAATGTACGAGATAGTGATGAAAATTACGTACCTCCAGAAATTATGAGAAGAGTGAAAGGATAATTATGAATTTTATTCCTGAAAATGTTCACCATCATAATTTTGTTTCTTTATAGTTGTGTAAGTACTCTGAAAAACTTTTATAAGATGGAAAAAAAATTTAGTCAAGTAAGCCTGTGAGATACATATCGTTTTCATTTTTTTTGAAGAACTAATATTTTTAAGCTTCATGTTCCCAGAAAGTTATTTTGAATTTGTAAAGAAAAGCTAAAAAATTACTTGATCATCATAATTTATTTACATGTATATTTATTTATATAGTATAAAATTAATTAAAAAAAACTTTGGCATTACATTAATGTAGTAAAACATTCAGCCACGTGTTCTTGACTCTATATACACAATCAGTTGTGCTTAGGTACTTAGACAATAAAAAATTTTTACCATTGGAAATAAGTTTTGCTATCGAACCTGTAATCGTTAGTTTACGAATTGTAGATGGTGACCAGGCACGGTGTAAAATTTTCATAGTTTTTACAGTCATGATAACAAATGTACAAGTATTCAAAGCAAAAATCTTTAAAAATAGATACATTTGTTTTTCAATCCACTTGCATTTTAAAGCTATAAAACCTAGTTATTCTAAATGATTATAAGCATTTCTGTAGCTTTATTAATTAGTCGTTGTTCTCATTTTCAATAATTCTAAAATTTCTCATGGCATATTTACGGTCATCCTGCGTTGTTTTTGCTTTCTAGTTGTGCAGTCAAAGTCGCGGTCTCCTGTCTCATTTGTTTCAAATCTGCCGTAATTCTTTCTAAATTAGCTCCTATGTTTTTAGCAGACTCCGAGTCAATCTAAAATATAAATCCAGAAATTTAATATTAACAGCTACTCATACCACTATCAAACTAATGGATAATTTTTTGAAACAACAGCTTACCTGTTCTTCCAGATCCCGAATCTCTCTGATTGTTGCACCAGTCTCCTCTACTAGTTTCACGATCTCGCTACAGTCGGAATGCAGTGTTGCCAGCAATTTGTATGCTTTTCTGGCGCTCTCATTGGTTCGAGCGTCACGGAATATTAGTTCGTCGACCACCGCAAAAGATCTCTCCAATCTTCCTGAGAGCGTATTTATTTCTTTTTGTATCTCGCGTGTGTCCCCCAGAACCTTGTCTATTTCATTTTTTTGTTTTCGTACATTATTGATAATTTCTAGAATCCGTTGAGTATACGCAGATCTGTTCACCTCTTTTGGAAGTTTCTGAACTTCGACCACGAGCTGAGTATACTGTTGATCCTTCAACTGACATTCTTCTTGCAATTCCTTTTCTTTTTCTTTGAGAGCTCGAATCTCATCAAGTTTCTTTTTACTATCACTCTATGGTTAAAGATTACGAAAAAAATTTAATGTGAAATTGATTGCAATGACAGCAATGAATAAATTAATAAATTAACGACTAATGGTTATGCTGTCAAACAACCATTAGTCGTTATTGTATTAAAAAAAAAATTAATGTCTGAGAAGGTAAAAAACGTAAAAAAGGAAGTAATTCATTTTACTTACAGCCTTAGAAGAGTAATTTTCTTTTTCTTCACGATATTCCCTAAGTGCAGGCACCCTGTGCTTCTCCCACTGATTAGCCAAGCTCATTAACTTATTTACACTTGCTTCAATAGCTTCCTCCAATTTTTTTACGTTCTCCTCTCCATTTTCAAGCAATTCTATAGCTTTCAATTCTATTTTATTCTCATTTTTCATGGCTTCTAATTCCTTAGCTTCTTTTTGTTGAATCGCTGATAAATTCTCAATTTCCAAAGCAGATTTTTTCACATCTTCCTGTAATTCTTCAATTTCAGCTTTCAAAATTTCACATTCACTTTTTAATTTTTCAATATTTTCTTTTTCTTTGGTATCTATATTTTCTATTTTGTTGAGTTCTGCACTTGTGATTCCTGTTAACGTTATGTCTCCAACGAGTCTACTAATAAGATGAGTATCAGCTTCTGATGTTTTAGCTACATCGTCATATTTTATAGAATTGAGCCATTCTATTTTTTCTTCAACTGTCATTAATGATGCATTCTTATCTGCCTGCTCCAGTTTACTATTCAAAGCAATAACTGATGGAACAAGCTGTTTTATATGTGGCACTTGCTCCAATATTGATGGCTTAAATTTAATAGCATAATTTTTAAATTCTGTAAAAAAAATAATTCACCTTAAAAATTAAAAAAATAGGCTAAAAATAAATGTGTATTTTTACCTTCACTGTCTTCTGTAGAAGTATCAAGACACACCGTATCAAAAGGAACTCTAATCTTAATATTGAATTTTGATCGTTTTTTATGGCAGTAGTATGGCAACCAGGGCACTGATGTTTCGGATGCTATAGCCAATGAGATCTGCTTCTCAAGCTGAGCACGCTTTGATATTGGTTCGCTAATAGTTTTTTCGGTTTCCTTAGGTAATTTTTCTATCAAAAACACGAAAACTCTCCTAAGGTCAGATTCTGCGTTGTATAGAAAAGTTTGATATCCAATATCCCCATTGTACCCAAGGTCCTAAAATTGAAAATTTTAATTTAAAGTGAAGCAAAGATCGAGTTCATGCAAGAAAAAAATTTAAATCATCAATAAGGATTTTACTGAACAGTATTGTGCCAAGGTTGTGCCCATGCGAAACCTTGCTGCCATATTCGCAGGCAGGATAGGATTCAGTTCCAAGCCTGGTTTTATCACTTCGAGGCATCTTACCGCTGCTCTAACAACAAGTTCAGTATCAAAACTAGCGAGATTTGTTATATTTTCGTCGATATCACTGGAAAAAAAAATTTTTTTTTAAATAAAGGTAAAATGTGATGAAAATTGCATGAATGGATGACAATTACTCACCAGCCTATTTCACGCAAGGAGTGTATGATAATATTGTCAACTTCTTCCATCGTAAATGATGATTCCGTAATTTGAAGACTGCAATTGCGAGGAAATCCTTTTAAAAAAATATGTGCAATAACCTACAACTGAGCGCTGCGAGGGTGAATACACTATTGGTCCTCATTTGATGAGTATAATATAACTCACTTGAGATATTTCTCAAGATCATTTGATCGGAAAGAGTACTCTCTTTTTATTCATACTGTTACATAAAAATATACTTGAGTAATAACTTTTGACAAAACATTGCGACCAAATCGCTTAGTGATGCCACTCAGCTTCTGCTCCACTATACGGTATGTACATAATGTACATCATTATTATTATTGTCTTCGTCCATTCATCGCTCCGTGTGACTTCAGCCTTACCAATCTTCTTGTTCTTCTTTTTTAAATTTTTATTGGCTTTGTGTAATTGTGTATGAAAACTAGTTGTGACTGTTGTGAGAAAATTCGTTCAGCGTGAATTATGAAATTTTCGAAAGAGAAAGATTATTTTAAGAAACCATCCAACATAAATAAAATGTTCAAACTTCCCGTAGAACGAATTAAACCCACAGAGGTGTGATAATAAATATTTCTGCACTATGATTAAACCACGGCAAAGTTGTACCAATCTGTCTCTGTTTGCAACGCAACTAAAATTAAAATTGTTTCCACTAAAGAAGAAAAAATCGCAAAATATAATAACGGAAAATTTAAGTGTGATTTTTTGGAACAAATACAGATGCCACACAATAAAAAAACTAGCATTGTTGACATTATTGTTTCGGCAAAGAAATTCATATCACGCAAGATGTTTGATTCTCGGCGTGCCAGGGATGTTATCATGTAACTTTTGAGAATGTTTTTTCGACTGATTTTAGCCTTCTGCGCACGTGCAGTTGACCAAAATCCGAAAATCGGTCGAAAAAACATAATGTTTTAAACATTCTCAAAAGTTACATCATACGGCCCCAGCCTGCCAGGGGATCTACCCAGCTTATCGATATATCGCATAATCTCAGAAAATCTATCAAAAATTTTTAGTCTGCGCATGCGCACACCTATTTTTTGACTTTTTTGTAAATTTTTGGGTTAAATTTTTGATAGATTTGTGCGATTATGCGATATATCGATAACCTGGGTAGAGAGCCCCAGGGGCTTGATCGCGATTATTCGATATGTGGTAAATCCTACAATTTTTTGCGATAGTTCCTATAAAATAACCAGAAATGAAGGCTACGCGCATGCGTAGTCTAGGGACTATCGAAAAAAAGTTCACTTTTGTCTTGTATCGAATGATCGCGATCAGAGCTTTGCCTTGCCAAGTTGCCACCCCACGTTGATAAGCACCCCTACGGCCCTACTAAGGGCCTTACTATAGCTCCTCCCCCACACACACCCAACGTCCCCATCAACCGAATTTTTTTTAACCGCGCACGCAGCGGCACCGTGGCAGTCGAACGAACCAAACCGCATGGTGGAGACTGGAGGAGGCGCGGAGGCCGCGGAGCAGCAACATCTTGAATAAACACAATAACGGTGGAGCTTTGGCCGGTGACACACTACTGCTACCCTCTGCATGCACTGACACCCGCGTGAGAAGAGTGCGGGTGTGTGGGAGTGTGGGCATGGGGGGAGGGAAGAGAAAAAGCTGAAAAGCTCACGCACGCGCGCCAATGTCGGGGCCGATCAATTACAACAAACTGGCTCCCAGACCTCAGTTCACGCAGCTCAGTGCTTGGGGCTTGGTCCTGACATCGTGCACGCTGCTGTTGCAGCAGCGTTGGACTGACGGCTGCCTTGCCACTCCGCTCGCGCTCCCTCCCTTCTTCTCTTCCACACAAGTCTGACGCTCATCTCCGCGTGTATACATAAAAAACAGCACCAGAGCAGAACGGAGCAAGGCTGCATCGTCGCGCAGTCAGTGATCTCGGTGCACCAGCGGCGCTCGGAGGAGCACCCCCGACCAACTCGTGCCGGACTCGGTTTCGATTGACAACAATATTATTGTCATCTTTTGTCTTGTTTTGCTCCGATTTTGACTCGAGTTACAAAAACGAGCGATCATCGCACCGGTGCCCGAGCACGCGTTGCTCGTTTTCTCCGTCTCTCCGGTAAGAGAAGCAGTGCGTGGTAAAGATTATGCCCGCGGCGAGAGCGTCGGCCGAGCTTTACGGCACGTGAGAGAGAGCGCTGTGTACCGCTGTCATTGTTGTTGTTGTTGCTGTTGTCACTGTTGGCCGACGTCCGTCCGTCAAAGCGCAATTCCGAATATCACGGCAGCTTCGTTCGTTCGCGCTCTCGCGGGGTTTTTCCTTCGCCGCGTCGCTGTGTTTCGTGTGCGCGAGTGTGAGCCGGGTGTAACAGTTTATACGCACAAGATGATTGTTTTGTATCGCTGTTGAGAACGGAAGGAGCAAAAGTGATATTTGACAAAAGAGCGGTATACTTGTGTACAAGCGAAGAGATCGGGGAGCGCTCGCGAGCGGGTCCGTCGGAGGCTGCCGCCGGGGGGAGGAGGAACCGGAGAGCCATCCGGGGAGGAGGATGAACGGGAGCGCGCAGCTGCTGCGCGGCCCGGAACAGCATCCGAGCAGGTTCGCCGACTACTTCGTCATCTGCGGCCTCGACAAGGACTCCGGCCTCGAGCCCGACAAGTACTTCGGTGAGCGTGTGGCTTTGTGTGATCCCCTCTCTCCTTTTTTCAATTTATTTTTAACCTTCCGTGATATGTTTTTGTTTTTTGTTTTTTTTTTCACGAAAATCGTACTCCATGCGAATTAATTAAGGTTGACGCTCTCTCGCTTTGCGTGTGACAAATAGACACATTCTGACGAGGGATCCTAGAGAGACCCAAGGGCTTCTGTTTTAGAATTGAATGAGAAAAAGCAGTAAGTACTGCTGCATTGGTTCAAAATATAATTTCGAGTTTCAAAAGAACAGTAGCATCATCCCAGAGAGAAAAGCAATCAAGTTCATATTGTGTAACTTTTCTTACTTTCGATACTTTTTTACTTTCTCGGATTCGGGAATAATTATAAAAGTCGGGAATGTAGTTTTTTTTTTTTCAAATTCAGCATTGTATCTTGTCTAAAAGATTCATTTCATAGATTGTACTTTTGATTCGACCCTTGAAAATCTTCGGGATATACACCTTGTTGAAACTTAAAATCGAGAAGCCCAAGCGACGTTTTGTCCTCTCCCTCTCTGCAAATGCACACCTTATCCCTTATTCGTCCCTCTGCTCTCCGTTTCTGATGCATCGCGCCTCTGCTAACACTTAAACACCCTATAGATATACAATTACACGCATACTTTACATACTTGACTCTCATTTTTCCCTCTGGAGCACATATTACTTTTCGACTCCCGAGAGAAAAGCCCTCCCTACTTTTTCCAAAGAAAAGTTCCATGCCGTACCCACTTGTGCGGCATGTGTACCTACAGCATGTGTACACAACTCCTCTCCTATATATATAAAAGGGGAGGAAGGAAGAGAGAGGAAAAACACCGAAGCTACCCCAGTTTTTAATACTAGCACACGGGGGTCGGCGGCTGGGGTTTAGCTTGCGGGCTTTTCTTCTCTCTCTTTTTTTGTTGCCTCACGTCGACGTGACGCTCGTGTATTTTTGCGTCGTTCATTATTTGTATCATTGCATGTTATGAGTGAATAAATTACGAGCCCGGGGCGCGCACGCGTGATCGTTTCGGTCGACTGGAATCCATTTGTAATAAACTGTTGAAAAAATTGGGGAAAAGGGGTATTTATTCCTCGAATTTTTCATCGAATGAAAAAGCTCCCTCAAAATTGTTAATGTCGTTATTGAAAATCAATGTAAACGCTGTCATGAATATTGTATCGTCGACTGACGGTGCAGAAATAATAACGTGACTGTTTGGACGGCACTTGAAAGATACAGCAAGTAAATATTAGTTACGTTCGATGATTTGTCAATAATATGAGAGGAAGTCTGCGTAATGTTATATGCTATAGTGTTGTAAACGTGGGAACAACTGCATTATAAAAATAGAAAAAAAAAAGAATCGCCGCTGTTTTTTTTTTTTTTTTCGTTAATAATTTTATGAGATACTCATAGCTGTTTGTCTAATGTATGTTATGGGGGAAGCGGGACAGTTTCCTTGAGTAATTTTTTAAATACTATAGTTGACGGTGTTTTATCATTAACTCGCCATGTAAGTAGTTGTCAGATAGATTATATCTCCTCTGCACACAGAACTCCATGTATATCGATTTTGCATTAGAAATTTTTGTCTAAAAATAAGTAGACAGAAAAAGGGTGATTATGCTATGACTATTTTGTAGGACGTTTTATGACACATTTATATGTTATCCATCGACTATGTTCGATAAATTAGATGTTGCTTCATTGTTGTGTAGTATCATTAGCTTATATTACAAAGCGCATGGAAAACAACAAGCATCTTAATTTCAGTTTAAGGAAGCAACTGTCGACTTTTTCTAATTTTAAACATGTACAACCATTCCTGACACTCTTTATGATTGCATGACGCTTACTATAAAAAAAACTAAATT
Source organism: Copidosoma aretas (assembly GCA_030522625.1). Taxonomy (NCBI): domain Eukaryota; kingdom Metazoa; phylum Arthropoda; class Insecta; order Hymenoptera; family Encyrtidae; genus Copidosoma; species Copidosoma aretas. The sequence goes on from JAPYYV010000187.1 coordinate 43,825, forward strand.
CTTCTAATCGATCCCCGCGTTTCCCAGTCCGTGAGCATTTTAATTAATTTTTTTACTACGTATACACTTGCTTGATCTGACTGTACTTAATGTACTTATATGTTTTACAAAGGACTGTGTAATATAAGGTTTTTTTTTCACAATGCAAACGTGTCTCACGTAAAAAGCTCGACATTTGAGTGCATTTCGGAACGTACTGACGTACCTATATATGGAGGTAATACACTGCGAAGAAGACAAAAGTTCAAATCGATGTATCAAATTCATGAATTTTCGCACCCCCAGTCCCCCTGCAGTGGAACATGGACGGATAATAATACGTATTACACAATTGATCAATCATCTTCATCGTTCTACAAAACGTTCGCGGAGTCGAACAAACAACAACAAAATTATATCACGAATCAGCTCCACTTCCAAGTACTTTGCACTCGAAGCCGAAAGCAAACAAAAAAAAAAAAACCCCCCCCACCCCCCCCCCCCCCCCCTCTCTCCCGGGTCGTCATCGGCTCGTCGATTGGTCGATAAACGTCTTTCTTGTATGTAAGTATATTTGTACTTACGATGTAAGACAGCTATCAGCTACGCAAGCTGCGAAGAAGCTCGGCCGAGTTAAGTGTTGTTGTTATGTTTGCTCGTCGGACTCGGGTGTTTTTTTAAATCTTACCGCTCTCCCGAGTTGTGTTCTCGCTCCACTGGTCCCGCTCCGCTCGCCGTCTGTACTTACGAGAGGGAGAAAACGGATTTTTTCTTCTTTTTTTTTTTTTTTTCTTCACGGCACAGCTAGCCCCGTACGCAAGTGTATGATTATGTATGCATCGTAAACAATGCAATTGCGAGCGAGCGGCGCAGAGAGCGCTTATCTCCCTTTCGGCGAGATCTGGATTTCCCCAGCGCGCTCTCAATATTGTGTTGATATCACTGCGCTTGTACATTACATATTATACCGTGGACGTACTATACGCTTGGGCACCGTTGAGTTGCTCGAGAAGGGCCGAGTGCGTTTTATGGACACTCGCAAGGGGAGATGGTATTAGAAATCTATCTTTGCTGCACACATCTTCTTTGAACCGCAACGATATAATATCACGTCCTGGAGATTCGAATGTCGTTCTCATTTTGACGCGCTGTCTTGGTCAATGGCAGCAGCCGGGCGCGCCGAATGAATATTTGTTATTTGTATGTACACGCGAAAAGTCGACGAAAAGTAGAAGTAGTGCGTGCATCGAGGTGTACGCGTCACAATAATCGACAATAATAATAATAATAATACGACACGAACCGACAGATTTTCGCGATCACGGTGCATTTTTTTGCGGTTCGCGGGCAGAAGTCAACGGGGGGATATACTTCACCATTTACTAATCTGGATCTCCGATATGATGAAAGTATGTTTAACTCTTTAAGAGTGCGCGCGTTTCGCAATTAAATACACAAATAATGACGATCCCCCATCTCTCTGGAATTCAAGCCAATACCCTCTCGCTTGCATATGTATACTTGTACGCGCGTTGAATCCAATTAATTTTATCGCGCGTTGCAGTACGCGGTATGGTTGAACGCGGGGAAAATTTCTGGCAGCGCGACAAGAGCGCGAGTCATCACGATTCCTACGATATAAGTAGGCATTACATCATGGGTATATATTATAATATATACTTGGTTCGTCGGTCGGGACACTCGTGACTGAAACAATGAATTCCGTGCAACACTACTTCTCATACTTCACTTTATACTTGCATAATTATAGGCTCGCTTGTTGTGGGTGAGCGAAAAAAATGTTCAACAAAACTAGCGTGGTGTACTTACATATTAAGTTGGCGCGCGAATCTTACCAGTAGCGGTCAAATTAAGCATCTCATCTGCTCTTCCCCGCTGCGCAAAGTCGAAATTTTAATTACCAAACAAAACAAAAAAATAGGGGGGGCTCCCGGCTCAGCTGCGACAATATTGTTTCGCGAGTTTTTGTCTTTGTGCAGCCTTGCGCGCGTGTAGTTTGTTCGCTGCTCATGCGCATCGGAAGGCGCATATTTCAATGTTGCTGCGGTTGTACCCGGTTGTACCCGGCGCACGTCGTCCAGTTCGAGCAATAACTTGCGATCCGGCTAACTCGTTCTTCAAGCCATTGGCACTCGAATTACATGGCGTCTGTATACTTCATGCTCGCTTGCGGCGTGTTTGTTCGCTCACCGCGCGGAACTTTGAAAATCATGCTCTCCCAGCAGCGGGAGTGTTGTAAATCATGAAAGTTCGCATCGTGCCTTTCGAGTTCACTCACGTCGTTAAATGGAATATGCATAGGCGGCGAACGATCATTTTTCATTTGAATTCGTAAACTTCTCCTGGAAGTAGAAACAAAGTGCATACATTGATACGCGTGCAAATTAATCGCCCCCCCCCCCCCCCCGCATCTATATTCTATATATACAGCGAAGGGGAGGAAGAAATTCTCTGAATAAACCCGGTGAGGCTGAGCAAGGCACCGCTGCCAATCGTCTATTTTAAGAGCCACCGCGTGTGTATAATATTATACACACGCAGGCGCGCCGAGCTCATCGCGCAAGGAAACTTCATTGAACCGGAACGTGGTGTTCTGACCTTTGTGCGAGAGTAAAGGTACGTACACTTTTAACGGGTCAATGTGTGCGCGCCGGCCCGATCGCCTTCGCGCGAGTAGCCAACTACTTACAGCCATGATAGTGTTTCAAGAGCAGCTCATGGTATATACAGTATTGGCACTGCGGCTTACATATTTATACGTATTTATAGCCTTCGTCGACGACAACGTTCGCGTAGTCGCCGCGTCGTCGCGTGTATTGTTAAATAAAAAAAGTTGGCACTCGCACCATACGCTCTTCATGGAACGGTGATTGTAGTTTTTTTTTTTTTTTCTTTTTTCTCACGGTCAAGTATCGCGCAGCAGCGGAATTTCGAAAGCGTGACGGTTCGCCGTTCGGTGAAACGTATGCATGCGGAGTTGTACATGGTTCATATAATACACGAGCCGTGCAGAATCACCTTACGATTGGCCGAGTCCGTCGTCGCTGCGATGATTGGCTTTGGCGTTCTATTTACCTGATTGAAAGTTGGGTTGCGCGATGTATCATTAACTTATGACGCTGTGTAAAATCGAGACTATCGAGGGAATAATGAAAATTATTCGCTGCTCTCGATCGTCGATCAGCATAATATTCTCGCAGCCACCAACTGCGAGATGATAAAATCAGCGCGTTATCACCATCGATGTACGCCTAAACAAAACAAAACCCGCGAGAACGAAACAGATAATTTCACCGATCACGGTCCAAACTCATCGTCAAACTCCCCCGAAACTGATGAGCGTGAAGAATAAAACAACGATAAATACACCTTCGACCCGAAAAACACGACCGAGACTACTGAAAAAATAACCCCCAAGAAGAGGCGATGACATATAAGAAAACAGCGCAACGCTACACCGTATGAGGCGAAATCCAACTCTACGTATGTGATGCTGCAGCGCCAGCATCGCCACCACGACATCGGCTCCTCTCCCACGTAATACTCGTGCAGCAGCATGGAGCGGAGAAAGCGGCACCCAGTGCCCGCGAGCCTGCACCCCGAGGAGGAAGCTGCCCGTATAATATTGCG
>JAPYYV010000188.1:0-39729 GCA_030522625.1 Copidosoma aretas
GCCATTGTTTGAGGTTAGGAAATATCGAAAATTCCGCAGTGGCATATTGTAGTGCATGCTTTTCTGAGTATCACCATATTTTTTTTTTTTTTTTTTTTGGTAAATACTCTCGGAGGGGAAGATTTTTGTCCAAAAAAAGTGCTTTTTGCCCCACTGTGCGCCATCGAGGATCTGTGTTAGCACAGCCGCCACTGCATAGTCACTGGCATCTGTTTGCAGGACGAACCGTTGCGAAAAATATGGCCTGGTTAATACGGGTGCCTCAGTCAGGACTTACTTACGTCAGGACAAACTCCGATTTCTCGCGATTCATAACTAGATTTGCCTCCTTTTAAGCTTTTAATACGACCCTTAACCGCTTAAGGTGGTTCTCACAAGTTTCCGTGAGTATGATGATATCATCCATGTATGTGTAAACGTACGGTTCCCATTCCGGTCTAATTATTCGATCCATGATGGTCTGGAATATTTCTGGGGTGTTTGTCGATCCGTAGGGCATGCGCACATATTGATATAATCCTCTACCGGGCACAGCAGACGCTGTAGATTCTTTGCTACCCTCATCCAAGAGGATTTGATGGTAAGCCTCGCTGAGATCGATTTTCGATATGTACCTTACCCGGCGTAATTTATCCAATACATCATCCATGAGTCGCATAGAATAAGCGTTTTTTCGTGTAATTTCATTTAATTTTCGATAATCTATACAAAAACGAAATTTATTATTTGACTTCAGCTGGAGAAGTGGACCGCTACACCATGCGCTTTCCGATTCTTCGATGATATTTTCTTTCAATAACCGATCTATCTTATCGTACGCTATCGGCAGGACTTTTGGTGCATATCGTCGGGGACGTTGTTTAATTGGGGGGTGGCCTTGGACGTCGATACTGTGTTTTGCCACCATAGTGCTACCGAGCTTTTCCGGGCCGGGTCAGATCGTCAAGGATTCTCATCAATTCGTGCTCCTTGGAAACGATCATCGTTACAAATCCTCCTGTAGCAGTGACCGCTGCTGTGCCGATCTGATCACATCACTCGCACTTAAATTCTTGCCAGGGACTCGTAGGAGTACTCCATAAATTCTTACCGTAGTCTACGATAACTTAGAAAGTTTTTAGAAAACTGATTTCAAAAATGGCTTCGTACTCCAATTCAGCCACTAATCCCAACATCAATGTCTCAGTCGTTTTCCCGATTGTTAACAGGATACTTATAATGTCTTGAACTGCTAGCATTTTTCCATCCGCAACAGAAATCGTAGCACGATAGGGTTGGAAATTCTTCAATCGCTTTGTTATTCCCTTTCCCAAATAACAGTGTACTGCGCCGCTATCCACGAGAACTTGCACTCTAATACCTGCGACATCTAGCGGTAAGTAGTGACGTGGGTCCTCTGCCAGTGACAAGACCTCTATCACCTTTTCAGTTCCAATTGTTTCCCACTCAAGTCCTCGACCAGTGGCGGACACTACATCAGTCGACGGTAGGAAGCTCGACTCCAGCCACTCCCGCCGTCCATTGCTTCGGAAGTGGGTGTATTTTCCAACGTCCCCACTTCCTAGGCCCTTTTTGCGCTCACTGTTGACTGTGGAACTGATTCTTCTTATTACTTCGCCTGTCCAGTGTACCATAGTGGTGGTAGTACTTAACCTATCACCTGGGAGGGCCGTCAGGGTTACTCGCAAAAATTCTCCCAGCCAATATACCCACCAACTACTGCACTTTCACACATTGCCTAGTGTCCCTACTAGCCATGTCAAGACTGTTGGTACTGTAAGTCCTATCGCTGAGCCAATTTTAAAAATTCCTGCCGGTCCTTAACATTAGTCGCTTCCGAATTTGCTAATTGTCACGTCTGAGTTAATTTAAGTCGCGTCTTTCTTCAATGAGGTGGCAGCGACTCCTTTTGCCCCCCCCCCCCCCTCTTTTTCCGTTTCCCGGTGTCTCCACGCTACATTTAGGACACTTGTAGCGTTTGTCCCCTATATTGCCGCACTTAGAACAATACTCACGGTAGGGGTAATCATTACACCAGTGTCCGACATTACGGCAAATAAAGCACGAACGGTTCCTGTTTTCCGTAGTGTTATTCTCACTTGTATTTGTCGAGCTGTAGCCTGTTAACTTGGTTGTTTGATTTTTTTCTTGAGGAGCCGATGTTTGTGCACTCTGGTGGCGTTCTGTAGCCTCCTATTTTGTTTGCATGATTTCTTTTAACGGAGCCAGCATCTCCTGTAGTTGCTGTTGCACATTCCGATGCTGCCCCACCGGTTCAGCCTCTCTTACCTGTAGGGTTTCAGCCGGAGCAGTCAATGCTTTCCTCAGCTGTAAATCAGTATTATCTCCACCGCTAGGGGTGGAAGTATCTATTACTGCGACCAATTTCTGGAATGGTGTGGGTTTTCGGGACACGAATGATATCGCAGGGAACAAACAATCCTCGGGCGGCGGTGGCGGCCGGTATTCCTGTATTCCTTGTCTTGCTGCTGAATCAATTCTACACGTTTACCCAATAGCAGAAAATCATAAAAAGTGCCGATTTGTGCCCTTGAAATCCTACTGCGATAATAAGGGTGAAGATTCCTGTACGCCCGATTTATTTGTTTATAAAGCGACAAGGGCGGGTACATTTTATCCAATAGAGTTCGTAGCTTGGACAGGTAACTTGCAATATCCTCATGCGGCGCCTGTGTACGCTTCTTGGCCTCCCAATTTACCCTACCCTCCATGTCGTATATTTCGTACTGCAACTGGAAAGCAGTGATAAAATACCCACAGTACGCCAATAAAATCTTTTTCGTCGGAGCCAATTGTTGGTTTCTGCATTAAATACTGCCGGTAATACTCTCAGTAATTACTCTAAGTACAAATTATACAGGGTTACACATTCCCACAACCGCGTCAAAAAATCTTCCGAGTTAAATGTGGCGCAACCCCGAAATTCGATGTTCCAGCGGGCAAACAGATCAAGAGTATATTTTTCGTACCAGATCTGTGACTCGCGTTGATGCGCCGACGGGTGGGGAACGCCTATATGAACTTCCTCTCCTCACCCTAAATGGCAAGTAGGGAAAGAGCGGTATCGGTCTCGTGACCCTGGGTTGAACTGTTGTTCGTGTGCAGGGAAACTACTCGTACCATGACCATGTATATCAAACCGAGGTTGGCTCATGCTCTGGGATGTCGGTAATGGCATACTTGCATAATCTATAAATTAGTCCAGGGGTGTATTTTGCGCTTGCAATAATGGTCTCTCGTGAGACTGTCGGGGAGTGAAGCCTTAATTGTGCGAATGAACAGTAGAATGCGCTTGGGGCATGAGATGCCATCGCGGGATCACGTTCAAGTCCATTCGCATGTCGGTGTACGTACTCGTCACCCTGACAAATTGTCCCATAATATCCCGGCTATGTGCCGTGTCTCTGTCCACTGGCTGTTAGAGCTTCCCGGCGGTGGTCAGTAGGGTTTCCGTCCGACCAAGTTACCCGACGTTCGTCTGCAGCAGCCTGCTCCCGATCTCTGGCTCCCAACTTTTCATAACGGTTGTTCTTACCAAGTGCCACACTTACCCCTTGGTTCGGCCCGTGGCCTGCCCCATGCTCCCTGTGCCTGACTCCTACAATTTTCCCGGCGGCCCAACTTTCCCCCACGGTGAGTGCCAAATTTACCCCAGAGCTTAGTGCCAAACCTGCCCCCAATACGTTGGACAGCCTACTAGTATCATTCCGGACTCTCTCCTGCGTCAGCCACTCATATGATTTCCTGTAAATCTGAGAAGCTTGCTGATGTCTGTACTCGAGTACGTCCTGTCCATCTCGCACTACCGATTGCATTTCGACCCTATTTCCTTGCATTCCTGCACTCTCGAGATCACGGCGGCGGCGTCTCTGACCGCTTACTAACTCGCGGAATCGTTGAGTTACCGGTGATAACGTATTGTCGCGATTAATTCTCGACGCACTAGTATCTCCTTCCGACGGCCCATTATGTGATTCGTTATGAAAAAAACTACATTTTGGGAAAAATTATCTTTTTAGAGCAAAAAGCACGTTCAGTGTACAACTAATTTTGCGTACCTATGTATTTAACATATTCTGCTTTTCAATGTATTTTGAATATATTTCATGAACATGTTTTGTATACACACACCCACATATATATATATATATATGCGGCATTCTTTGTGACTCGGAGACCCCTGCTCCCCAGAATTGGTTAAGGTTTTTCAGAAAGTTTTTTGGTAGAAATTTTAACTTATTGTCTCTAGTTTTAATGCTGTGTAGCCCTGTCTGGAATTCAAAATGGCGGACTTAATATGGCGGCAAAAAGCTATAAAGAACATTTATCCTTGCTTAAGAATCCTGTAAAGAGTAACTTAAGACTTAGAATAATATTTGTTTGTGTACATGACTGTTTGGAGTTCTGCCTTTAACGAATTTTATGTCAAATTCTGGCGATTCAGTATGGCGGATCCAATATGGCCGACGAAAAGTTGATTTTTTTTTTTTAATACAATTCAACGATCATTTGTTGGTGCTAGTGAGAAATCTATTGTGATATGACAGTATTAAAACGGCGGACTCGACATGGTTGACAAATAAGGTCCCAAAAAAAAAAAATGTTCAACAGCAATTTTCGGGTCTTCAGCGGCACTAATGGATGTAAGATTTTCAATTTTTGTTATGGTTATCCATTTTATCACTAACAGAATTTGCGTGCAATATGTTTTCTATAATCAATGTCAGGAAAGTTTCTAATGTGGTTGGTTCAGATTCGCTCTTATGTCTAAAATAATTTAGTTATATTTAGTAGTTATAATTAACACTTAGAAGTTAATTGAAGTACTCATCTAAATAATGAAAAATTATTTTAATAGTACAATTATCAGTGCAGTTCATACTACACTCAGCAGAAGTGTAGTACACATCTCATTATTTGTACAATACTCGTTTACGTAGCCAAAATTGCAGTGAAGTTAGTCAGTAACTTAGAATTCTTCATGCCTGATAACACTGTCACACAAAAATCTTGAGGTGTTTAACCTAGTACTTATGTGAATCAATATGATTTCGGTTGAGACTAATTTGTATTAGAGTTTAAAAGTACTTTTTACAATCGGAAGTGGTATGACGTAAATCTTGTTATTCTTACAGGTGCCTATTACGATAATAGTGTCCACATACTTATATTTAAAATCTAAAAACAGTTGATTAACTGCGTCTAAAAACTTCAACAGCTGTTTTGGTACGGTCACGTAAAGTGTCTTAACTATGCAGCTTTCGTTCAAGGAGCTCTACCCCGATAAACGATAAATCATAAAATCGTGAATTATTATCGAAAACTTCCAGAGTCCCCATGGACACAACTTTTTTTTTGAGGATTTTTGAGAAAAGTTTGTGACTTAACAATAAAATATTCATAGAGCCCCTGCAAGAGATCAGCTGGCGATCTACTGTGGATGCTACGAACTTCACTATAGCGTAGTGATCTAATCATGGTCTGTGTTATATTGCGATGTATCGATAAAGAGTATTGGTCTCGAGACGTTACCCGCTTTTCAAGGCATTACAGTGAGGTTTGGTTTACGCCACGTTACGTCTACTTCTTGATATAGCGAATGCCACGATTTGACTCCTTAAGTATCTCCACTGTAACGCGTTAGTCGTACTATACCTATAAATCAGCGCTGGAGCCTGTGAAGTGGTGTAGAGGTCTGATGCCAACCATAAAATATCTCAAAGATGGCTGCAAGTTGAGGGATAGTACCGTTACTTAAACAAACCCATAATTCGGTGAGTTTTTTATAGAACATTGCAATCGCTCCATTCGCAGTGATTCGAATGTCACATAATTAAATTCACGGATAATTTAGACTGTTATCAGAAAAAGACTGACTGTGACTTTGTAAAAATTAGCTGGGCTAATAGACTTTCAAAATGCAGGGTCTCATAGTAGATGTCATGTTTATGGTATACTTCATCAGACCTAATGTAACCTTAGTGGATCAAGGCTAATAGAATTTATATTCTTTTCACAACCCTGAGCGGCGCCAATTAAGGCACTGTTCGCTTTTCACTCAGTTATTGTATAATGGACGCACCTTATGCTAACAATATTATGAATGTGTTTGTGAGGTGTGTGCTTTGATATTAATGACACTTTTTTTTAAATATACAGTTATTGCACTTGTTTCTCACTGTATTTAATCGTTTACAAATAAAATAATTGCATATCCTATATCGTGGAAGTAACATACCATGACGTTATTTTACAAGGTAACTTTTACAGCTTGCAAGTCGATACATTAAAAACTTTTTTTTCAAAGCTTATTTATGATAAAGTTGATCATAGAAAAAAATTTTATTCATAGATACTACATCAAAAAGGAAGTATGAAGTAATAAATGAAACATTGTACACATTGATACAAATTCAGAACTCTAAGAATAATACCAAACAGGTTTACAAAAAACTTATCAATATTTTCAATAAATAAAGAGTTTATAGTATCTATTTATCTTAGTCGAAGCCACAAATGATCTATCCAGTGTCCTAAAAATGTTATTTTTTCATTCTGTAGGAAGTACAGGAATATATTCATGAATACATATTAATCGACAAGTTTATAAGCTTCTATCGATACCTGAGAAGTACATAAAAGAGAAATGTAGGTGTCACTTGCAGCATGCTACACGGAGAAAAGTTTGGGCCAGCAGCTTACCCCACAGGGAGCGAAGCTCACCCAAATGCATCGTCAGCTGCTCACCCCACTGCTGGGCGTGCTGCTCTCCGCTACAGGGCGCGCTTCTCGCCAGTACAGGGCTCGCACTGAGACCTGGTCAAGGCTTAGAAGTACGCACATGCATATTAGTTGAAATTACGTACAGAATAACTAACAGTACTTTTTTACTTTCATACGCTGCGATTGTTTACTTATTACATGCCAATATTGTATACGACCGGACGTTTTATATATGACGAATAGATGTATACAAGACTGGTACAGCTATAGCTAAAATCAGCACATAATGCTTTAAGACCAAGTTCCGCAGATCTTGAATTTTAAACGTTTCTTTCTTGATTATCAATTAATAAAAATTTTTGAAAGCCTATAAGTGCAAAAGAAATTTGCATTTTTTTTTCTTGTAGCTGAAAGCATCAATGTTTTTCGTAATAAACGAGAATCTGTAAGACAACTATAAGTAATAAATGTAGTAATTTTAAACGTGACTGAAAACTGAGCCATTACAGTAACTAATATTGATGAGTTTTTTGAGATATCCAAATTGTCTTTTATGTTAACCATGTGATGCTATTTTATCGCCAGATAATCTTGTAAAGTGGGGACAGAAACACTTTAAAACAATAATAACATTGTTTTATAGCAAAACAGAACACGATAGATTCAGTAGGTCACTTCGAAAAAGATTTGACGAGGCTCCATCAGTACTACAATATTTAAAAGCCACAGCTTCACGTTGTTAAAAGAAAATGAGCTGCTGATTAAAAAATACTCACATTCAAAAACTGGACAAGGTCTTGCATATACGTTAATGTAGGATATGATTGATTCAAAGATTACCATAATTTATTAATAGATAATTATTAGTAGTAAATAGTATATTAGTTATAGTGTACATAAACTACTAGTTACCCTTAAGCAGTATAATAATACAAGTTGATGAAATTCATATAAATCGTACAAACGACAATCCTCACATTATAGTGTGAGCAACTTACTTTTAAGTAGAAGAGAACTATTATTCATGACAAAAAAGGTAAGTATATTGTACAATATATAACATGTAGTACTATTATGATTTGACAGTGCCATGACAACTTGTGCATGTATTTTACTTAAAAAATTTGTTAGCAACGTCAATTAAGTTATTTACAACATCGTTGTGTTTAGACCTGCATGCTTTAAAATGTTCCTAAAATATTTTTTAAGGTTAATTTTTATATATTATTAACAAGAGCATACATGATATGTATTGTATTCTGTGTTAATTACAATTCTTATGCTTGAAATTACAAAAGTGATTATTATATTTTTAAATAAGTATACTTATTGACGAATATCGACGCTGCAGACCAAGAATAGTAGATCTCGAATTTCCCTTTTTTTTCTGTTAGGCAACGATGTGCTTGTAATATTATACTTAAATCTGTAATAGTAGTTTTCGTCACAAATGTGCATCTCTCCAGGGCGGTCCCTGGGCTCGAGGGCGCTTGCGAAGCAACGCCCGAGGGATAGTTGGGACCCCCCCTGGTTGGATGCACATGAGTGGCGAACGCTGCTTCTCCAACTAAGGGTGTACCAGGGTTGCAAAAGTGCCCGAGGTAGAAAAATTGACTTTGATTTCATAATAAAAATCCGATTTAGAGTGTACCTGTGCTTACTACAGTCAGAAAAATATATAAAAACAATATGAAACATATTATGAATTACAAAAGTTCGGATTAACATAACAAAAACTGAGAAATTTACATCTATCAGTGCCACCAAGAACCCGAAAAATGCTATTAAAGATATTTTTTTTTCGGTACTTTATTTGTCAGCCATGTTGAGTCCGCCATTTTCAATACTGTCAGTATGACAATAGATTTCTCACTTGCACCTCCAAATAGTCGTTAAATTGTGATGAAAAATAAATGTTTTTAACTTTTTTGTCGGTCATATTGGATCCGCCATATTTATTCGCCAGAATTTGACATAAAAGTTGTTAGAGGCAGAACTTCGAACATTCATGCACACAAAAAACAATTATTCTAAGACTTAAGTCACTCTTTACAGGATTTTTAAGGGAGGATAAATGTTCTTTATAGCTTTTTGCCCCCATATTAAGTCCTCTATTTTGAATTCTGGACAGGGCCACACAGCATTAAAAACTAGAGACAATAAGCTAAAATTTTCACCCAAAAACTTTCTGAAAAACCTTAACCAATTCTGGGGAGCAGGGGGTCTCCGAGTCACAAAGAATGCCCTATATATATGTATATGGGTGTGTGTGTATACAAAATATGTACATGAAATATATTCCAAATACATCGAAGAACAGAATATGTTAAATACATAGGTACGTAAAATAATTTGTACACTCTAGGTGCTTTTTGCTTTAAAAACATAATTTTATACAAATAAGAACTAGTAGCAGGACGTCTGCTGGTTCCGCGACCCGTATTTGAACCTGGTACCTGACTAAAAACTTCTTATACTTTTTAGTAGTAACCTTTACTAATTTTTATTTTTCAACGGTGTTTCCATAATAATTGTTATTTTCATCACTCTCATAACAATAAACTACCCGTATACATCCTAATACTATAGTTTTGTGTGTTAATAAGATTAAGGTGATATGTAGAAGATAAAATTTTTGCATGATTGTTTTCATAGGTATTAAATGTTTTTTATTATATAACAATATATTGTTGTGTTTCTATTTTAAATTGAATTTTACTCTTTATTTTTTTTTTCTCGCAACTTATCAAAGAACGTTGATTTAGTTGTTAGTACGAAATTAGGAAACATTATATTGCAGGCCGATCTTTTGCGTAATACATCAACAAAAAAAAGTTCCAGTTGATTGCAAATTTTTTGCGCACGATAACACCACATTTACAAATTATAATTTTGATTTACAAAATTTATTGAAGTTTCGGTATGTTGTTTTTAACCTTAAAATAAATATTTGACTTTTTATATTAAATAAATATTCATTTTTGTTTGTTGTGACGTATAAAAATCTGTCACTTACTCGTATCCAAAATGTAGAGGACGCTTTTTTCTGTAATAGTATCCGGTTATAAGAAAGGTATAAAGTTTAGCGGGATCTTAACGCGAGTCAGTTATTAACTGGTCGAGCTACTAAAGAGTCGCGTTTATGCTGAGCTATATATACACACAATAATTATGTTATACGTTTTTTTTCTATTAGAGTATTCAACATTACTTACTTAACAAGTGCGATAAACATTTTATTTGTATATCGGCGTACGTTGTTTTTAATAAATATATCAATATACTATAATCATGGCCACAAAAATGTCTAAAACGAACGTTAAAAGTGGTTTAGTAGTGAATTTGAAATTGGTTTCACTTAAAGAAATCAGTACAAAATATCTTAAGCTTACAGAACGTACAGAAGCCAGCATCGTTAAGCAATTGCTTATTATCATAAAACGGTGGAAAGTTTAGAAATTTCACAATTAACAAATAGTTAAGTTCTGTACCAAGGTGCAATTGCAAGAGTAGATGGCTTGAGAGTCTAAAAACGTTACTTAAAAATTATATGTGCGATCAGTAAGATTTTTGTGCTAAACTAATAAGTGATAGAAAGGTAGGTACTGGAAAGAAAACCCTCGGTGAATATTATAATTTAAATAAAAATCATATTTGTGATGAATTAAACGATCGAGGCATCGATTTTGTTCAAATCGAAACATATGATGTGTTAAGGGAATGGTTAACAAGTGCAGTTAAATCAGGATAAGAAGTAGCAGAGACAATAATTTTAAGCGCAAATCAAGGTGGATTGATTGCAACAACATCGACAGATTCCTAAGTTGAAACATAAAATTAACAAGAGATAACCGATTTTAACGGGAATTCTCCCGCTCTGACCGACGATTCAGATAAAAAAAAAGTAATATGTCAGGTGAGAATATAAAATTAGAATTTGGCCTGGAAAAATACGACTGGAGTTTATTTGTTGAAAAGTTGGTGCTGCAACTAGCATCAAAAGCGACGCAAGAGGCTTAGAATAGACAGGAATAATACTGCTTACAAGATTAGACGAAGAAGCCTACGAATTATGGAAAAGTCTGTGTGTGCCAACCAAGCCCGTGAAAAAAGCGTACACCGACATAATAGAATTAATGATGGATCAGTTAAATCTGAAACCATGGGAAGTCATGGAGAGATATAAATTTCATCAGACTAAGCTGCAGCAGAGCGAGACAGTTGCAGAGTTCGCAGCAAGGCTAAAAGGGTGTCATTAAACTGTAATTTCACAGAGTCAGCTACGGCTCTTCGAGATCAGTTTGAAGCAGGCATACGTGACGAGGAATCACAGATTTCGCTATTCAAAATAGAAAATTTTTATTTTGACATAGTACTAAAGGAAGCAATCGCAAAAGAATCAGCGGTGAAGAACGTGTCAAGTGCGACAAATACCCTGGAGAATAGAAACACGCAGGAGGCGATTTCATTTCAGCAGAGCCGCGTAAACATAAGTGCAAATTATAGAAAGCAAGGTAATAAACAGTAGCCCGGGTCAATCAAGAAATAAAACAACTCAACGCAATGTCCGAAAAATAAAATTAAAGGCAACGTTGTGTGTTATTGCCGCGGAAAACAGGATCATATGCAAACTGAGTGTCGTTATGTTATGAGGGTAGAACTTGCAATTTCTGCCATGGAAATGGTTATTTGGAAATCGCTTGCTTCAAAAAGAAAAATGTACTACTACAGAAGAGCAACGTACACAAACTTATTAAAAGCAGCGAAGCCGAGGTATCTACACAACATTCATCAGAAGAAGACTTTTTTACGATGAAGGGAGATAGCTAGCGTAAGTGTAACAGCGCGGGTATGAGTATTCAGAGAGTGCACCCTGAGCCTATGTGCATAGATATAGTATTAAATGATGAA
Source organism: Copidosoma aretas (assembly GCA_030522625.1). NCBI lineage: Eukaryota > Metazoa > Arthropoda > Insecta > Hymenoptera > Encyrtidae > Copidosoma > Copidosoma aretas. The sequence goes on from JAPYYV010000188.1 coordinate 11,656, forward strand.
GAGATAAGTATAGAAATGTATTCAGGTACGTTTTCAACGGTTATGCTGGAAATATAAGAAAATAAGCGTTTTCGTGATGAGACGATTATTACAATTGAATTCAATTTGCATACATAAGATAATAATATCCCTCGTCCGATTAGGAAACTAGTTGATCTAGCGGTCAAAGTAAATGGCAAGATCCGAAATTTGTATTGTTATGTTCTTTTTGGGGACAGTCCGATGTTAATAGGCAGAAAGTTGCTAGCAGCATTCGAATGCTGGCCACCAATGATTAGAAAAGGTGACGATAAATACGAATATATATTTTGTAAGAACCGGGATTGTACACGAAAAGTTAAATCAATATCCATTTAAATGATAATGCACGACCAATCGCAATGAAAATGAGGACCGTACCAATATTGTAAAGTAACAGCAAACTGCGTAATTGTGGCGATCTAAAATTTACGTTACATCCGTATTTATTCGCTGATAAATACCCTTTACATTCAACTGATGACATTTTCGCAGCAACGGAAGGTGGTCCTTACTTTACTAAATAAGATTTATTTCATTGTTATATAAAATTGGGTTTCGATGAATACAGTTTCAAATTGTGAACTATTTGAACGCAAAGAGGACTATATAGGTACAAAAAAATACCGGAAGGGTTATCAACCGCACCCTTGGAAGTGCAGAAAAAGATAGACGAACGTTTGAGAGGCATTGTCGGTGTAATTTATTACATTGAAAATATTTATGTAATGGGTCGCACGGAGGAAGTAAATATTTAAAAACCGTAATGATAATAGAGCGACTAAAAGAATGCGGATTAAAATGAAATAAGAAACATCAATTTAGGAAAGAAAGAAATAAAGTTTGAGTATTTCTGACAGATAAAGACGGCCTGCACAAGGCAAAGTCAATGATTGATGCAATGGTTAATGGAAGGTGGTCCTTACTGTACTAAATTAGATTTATTTCATTGTTATATAAAATTGGGTTTCGATGAATATAGTTTCAAATTGTGAACTATTTTAACGCAAAGAGGACTATATAGGTTCGAAAAAATACCGGAAGGGTTATCAACTGCACCCGTGGAAGTGCAGAAACAGATAAACGAATGTTTGAGAGGAATTGTCGGTGTTATTTATGACATCGAAAATATTTATATAATGGGTCGCACGGAGGAAGTAAATATTCAAGAACCGTTATGATAATAGAGCGACTAAAAGAAGGCGGATTAAAATTGAATGAGAAATAGTACTTTAAAGAGTTAAATTCATTTTTAGATTCAAATAAAATTTGCTCGATTTTTAAAAGAAAAGATCGAATAATTTTAAAACATTCTATGATTGTGCTAATTCAAGCGAATTTATATGGGATGACAACTGTCAAAAAGTTTTTGCATTGGTTGAGCATGAGATAGTTTCTCCGCGTGTTTTAGCAAATTTTGATACGTAATAGCAACTTGTATTAGCAAGTGACGCATCTTCGTACGGATTATCGGCAATTTCGTCGCACATGTACAAAGATGGAAAGGAGAAACCCATTGTATTTAATTCTAAGAAAATTTCCAACAAAGAACTAAACCGCACAATCTTCGAGAAATTTTTTTGCGTACCGATAATCAGCCACTCCGATTGATATTGGGTCCTAGAGAAGGTACTCCAGCAACTGCAAAAAAAAATATTACAGTGCTAGGCATATTATTATTCAGGTTTTACATACATTGTTGAGTATAATTAGGCAAAAAATGCAAATTATGATACATTATCTCGTTTACCCGTTGAAGATAATATTGAATTGTTGGTAAACTATTTTTCACCACTTTATGTTTTTAAAAATAGACATAATATTTTTAATAGTTACATGTTAGCTCATAACGGTAAAATTAATAAAGCAATCCTCAAAATAATGAGATATACACAAAACGGGTAAGCAGACCCAAACGAGCCCACGGAAAACGAGAAAATGATACTCGAAAAGATTATAATTTAGCTTGGATAACGGATGTCTATTTTGGGGGTTAAGGGCGGTGATAGCAATAGGCATGCAGGCGCTTGTGTTCAAAGAGTTGCATGTTCTGCACGTGGGAATTGTAAAAATAAAAAAACTTGCGGGATCGATGGTATATCTCTGAATATTTTTTTTGTCTTGATTCTGTATTTTCATAAGTATTAGTTGCCTTTTGCTCTTTGTTTCTGCCTGGCATGTACGTTCTAACAAAAATGCTTTTCTGTAGGTCTTTGACTGTTTACTACTGTGATTTAGTATGCTCCTGCTTGTGTTTTTGTATTCTTGACCTTGTTTTTCTTACCTGTGCTTTTATATTTTTAAAATGTATCTTTATCCACACATGTTTCACTGTATTTGTTTTGGAATGTCAATGACTCTTTTGCAGTCTACCAGCCCAAAATAACTCTCTACATTTTTTCATTTATTGATTATTATAAAGTACCTGTAACTGTACTCATATATAATCTGTACTGTGACCTGAATCTGTTTTCATATTGATTAATATACACTTCTTCCTGTTCGTACATAATGAATTTAAATCGTAGTTTTTACACATCTGTCATCATATCATCCGAAATTTTATATTTTAGTCTTATAGCTCTCAAGACTTTCTCTTCTTATTTGAAAAAATCATAAATCTGTAAAATGCTTCATAGAGGCAAGCAGTGGACTTGCAGAGGAATCTTACAAAATTTAAAAGAATCGCTCACGCTATAAGAAAAATTACAAGTTCTTTTAATAATTCAATGAACTGGTTGCTAAAATAATTTTCTTTCATCATAAGAATAGTTTTAAAATCAGCACAACTAGTAGTCTCTGCCATTATCAATGGTAAACATTGATGATCAGTATTCTTATAGGTCAATTTATTTATAGGTAATAAAGAGTAACAATAGGTAGTCTATGAGTTGTACTTATGTATGTGTAATTATCACCCCTGCATATTATTGTTGGATTGATAAATATTGTTCTCCAGCCTGATTTCATTCCTCAATTTTTGCCTTCGTGCCTTCGGTAATAACTATTGCAAATTAATTTAACTGCTTGATACTCTCATGAAATGTCAATATCAAAATTTTAATTTTACATTCCTCAGAAAATCTAAGATATCTTTAAAAACTATCGTTTCATGTTATCCTACACCTGAATGCCCACATCCTACAACTTTGGTTATTATTTTTAAAAAATGATTCAAAGTCACTTATTTACTGCCCATATACTGTTGTTCCTTGGTATCCAAGTCTTCAATGAAGTGTATTCATCTCGCTGTATCCAGATCATTTATTTTTCACATCGGTTTTTCTTAGCCATCTTGTACATATACAGGTTTAACGCTGATTAATTTATTTTTAATTCTATACATTCTTTTTTTTCCTATAAAGAAGACTTTGTCATAAAATAAAACTGACTTGTCGAGGGTACATGCTTCAAACATGTATTCTAACATGTAGAATCGGAATACACTACACTGGCAAATATGTCTGTCTGGAAACATGTTTGTATGTATGTGTTTATGTATATAAGAGTGAGTGGGTGTGTATGTGGATGTGTATAAGTGTTTTATCAGTTGCATTTCAAGATTCTGTAATTTTGACCTGACATGGCTTATCAGTTTTTTCTACTGCTAAACAAAAATATATTCATTCTATTGATTTTAGAGCTTCAAATTTTTTTTTCAGTTGATTTTTTTCATCACATTTTGTTTTATTACATTTAATTGTAGAAAATCTGAATGATTATTAAATAACTTACAAAAAAAACGCTCTTATACTCAAACAAATAAACATAATGAGAGTCCGTGTGGGTGCATATGCGAGTATATATATATATTTACATATCTTAGGTTCTCTTCCAAAGAATTTGACCCAAGAGGGCTAATTTTTTTTTTTTTTATACCTTTTACAGTTGCACAGCAACAATTCAATTTTAATAATTTGTTTTGATATTATCGATAGAAAAAAATTTATTGTTTTGTTCAATTATTTTTTTATTTTTACGTTACTAAAGATCATAAAATTTACCTTTAAGATACGTTTTCCTATACAGAAGCAAATATTCTGTTCTAAGATAAGGTAATTTTTTCTTACTAATATTGAAAACATGGCATGTTTATGCGTGTTGTCAGCTCATTTACATTCACACAATATCGTACATTTTTTGTTCATATCTCTGACTAAATAAAATGAAAAAACTATCGTTACATCAATGTGTCATAATAACTGATAAATTAATATACATTCTAATTGAATCGAATATTGCATACTCTTTTTGGTCCATGATAAGTTTGTTTCATCAATAAGAAAGTAAGTGTATAAAAGATAGACTGCAGCTTTATGATGGCGATAGCATCAAATCATTTACCGCTAACCACATGATTCTATTTATATTACAAACAAGTACTTGAATTACTTGTAATGCCAAACAGAGCTGATGGGATATTAGAAACGTACTGATTCTCTTAAACCAATTAGTTAAAAAAAATAAATTTTGATCTCTTTTTTTTTAATTTTTAAATTCAATAGTGTTATTTTACATACTAATGGACTAACCATTTTAATTAAAGTTATCATAAAGATATAATTGTTGTTAGGAAGGTCATGTTTGCAGTTTAAGTTTGATAAAAGTGATTAGTATGTGATTAAAATGTAGGAATTTGATAAAAAATATTTTAAAACGCATAATTCTATAAAGCTTTGTGCCAACAAATTGACAGCAGTCTCGGTTTATGCACATCGATATCCTTGATGAATATAGAATCTTACTTGGAAAAAACCAATATGGAAGGAGTTGTAGCTGTCCTTTTTAATTTTTAAAATGCTTCTGAAGACCATTGTAACTGTTTGTTTTATCATAAAACTATGGAGAGGCCTAGCAAAATCAGAGAACCCTTCGATAAATGTATATTTATCCTAAAATAATCCGTCTGGTCACCTGGAAAGATCATTAAATAATATTAAGACAGGTATTTTTCCTTTTTTTAATTAACAAAAATTGACGATAATACAGCGAGTTACAAAGTTGTGTGATTTTATTTCCTATATCAATATAAAGATATACTTTACTTACTACAGTAAATGACGTAACACCTGATTTTTTAAACTTGTAGTATATTAATCTATTTTCTTCCTATAAAATGATTCAAACAAAATTTTTTCCGCTCTACCTCGTACACTATGTAAAATTCAAAAAAATATTATAAGTTACATTTCTACTGCCTATAGTACAAGAGAAATTCTAAAAATTAGACCACATTCGGTTTTGTTATCAGAATCGGCCATTCCGGGACAGGCAATGATTGTTGTAAGTAAGGTAATGTTTGCACTACTAGTTTGATGAAAGTTATTAGTATGTGATGAAAATTTAGGAATTTGGTAAAAATATTTTGAAAAGCATGATACAATGGAGCTTTGTGCCAATAAATTGTAAGCGGTTTTTGTTTTTGCACATCTATATCCTAGATGAATATATAATCTTACTTGGGAATAACCAATATTGGAGGAGTTGTAGCTATGCTTTTTTATTTTTAAAATGCTTCTAAAGACCATTTCAACTGTTTTTTTAATCATTTAACTATGAAAAGGCCTAGCAATATTAGAGAATCCTTTAATAAATGTAAATTTATCCTTAATTAATCCTTCTGGTCTCCCGGGGAGATCATTAAATAATATTATGCCAGGTATTTTTTCTTTTTTAAGTTAACAAAAATTGACGATGATAAAGCGAGTTACAAAGTTGCATTATGTCATTCCCTATATCAACCTATAGATATACTCCACTAACTACCGTGAATGACGTCATGCCCGACTTTTTAGACTTGCATATTAATCTGTTTTCTTCATTTAAAAATAATAAAAAAGAATTGTTTACGCTCTACCATATACACTATGTAAAATTCAAATAAATTTTATATGTTACACTTCTACTGCCTATAGTACAGAAAAAATCCTAAAATTTAAGGTACATTTCTTTTTGTTCTCAGAATCGGCCATACAAGGACAGGCCTTATCTTCTCAGGATCTGTCTCCTTTCCTTTTACTAATCTTATTGTTCCAAAAAAAAATACATTTCGGTTTGTTTGTTTGATCATTCACGTTCCAAAATCCTCGTAACACTTTTCTTATATTTACTACCATCTCTTCAAACGAGTTTGTTAGAAAGTTGATGTCATCTAAATAAACTAAACAGATGTCATATAATATTGTGATGTATCTCTACCATAAGTCGTTTAAATTTCACTGGTGTAATAAATAGCCTAAATGACACGACTTTGAACTGACAAAATTCTATTCCAACAGAAACAGATTTATTTTTGTATATTTTTACTTCTGATTCTTAATTGCCAGTAGCCACTTATCAAATCCAATGTAGGGACCCACGATTTCCCCGATAATTTATCCAGAGTATCGTCAGATCTTGGTAAGTAACACAAATCCTTGAACATTGCAGCAGGTACTTTTCGAAATTTTGTAGAAAAATTTGTTGAATTATCTTGATTTTTTAAAGAACAACTACATAACACCGGGAACTGGACGATGATTTTTCTACAGCTTTTTTTTCATTTTCGTGGTCAAATTGTCAATTTTTTCTCGTTATTCAATAAGAACTCTCCTCGAAGTGTATATTCGACCAAATCGAATTTTCTTATGACACTGTCATCTTCGAGTATATCTTGATATTTTATTAGAACATCGGCAAACCCTTTATTCTGGTTATAATTAAAGCTTGCTGAACTTTTTTGAGAAGGTCCTGTAGATTATTTCGAACAATGTCATGCAGGTCCATGATCCGTCGAGCAGGGACATCAGTACATCCTGTAAATCTGCATTCTCAAAAAATCAGGATATTAATTTTTCTGTTACTTGTACCATATCGAGGAAATCCCTTTCCCGAATTCAATCATCAAATATATCCAATACCAACGCAACTATGTTTACTATGTGTTCCCTTAAAACCACAATTACTTTATGGACCAAAAGTTCGTTTGGACGGGTACACCACGGTCAAAATTTAAAAAAAATAGAAACCCCTTTTTATTTTTGATTTCGAAAAAGCATATAATTTAACGTTAAAATACTTCTCAATTCAGGGAGTAAAAATTATCCTATACGGTCATGTAAAGGTCACAATATTTTCTGCATCTTTGTTTCGTGAGTTACGCAATAGATAATTTTTTCTTTTATTCTTATGATTAAATTTTAAAGTAATGCTTTCCGTGTTATGTTGCGATAGCCATAGTACATTACTCACCTACACTAGTAGAAGTGACTCATTATAATCAAGGCACGGCCATAACTATTAAAGAATATGACATTCGACTTAACGCAAAGGATCATGGCTTAACTATAGTAGAATAAACTTTGGTGATAATATACCATCTTTGAAATAATAATGAGTTTCACGATAAATATTTAATAAATAATAATAATAATAATAATAATAAATATGATATATAGTTATCGTTTTTAATAACATCGATACAAATCACTTTTGGACCCAAAATAACTTCTATTAACATTAGTATGAATATCCAGATCGTCGCTAAATGGATAAGAATATAAAACGAGAAAGAAAAATGAAAAAGAATAATAGGATTTTTTTCTTGGAACATCGCAATTGAATTAAAAATAAAAGTTAACAGAAAGATGTTTGACTTGCTAAACCTAATCTAGCCTTTTTATTGATACTGACATGCGTTTTTTATCATAAAACTATAAAGACGCCGAGCAATATCAGAGAACCCTTCGATAAATGTAAATTAATCCTAAAATAATCCGTCTAGTCACCTGGGGAGATCATTAAATAATATCAAGACAGGTAATTTTCCTTTTCAAAATTAACAAATTTTGACGATGATACAGCGAGTTACAAAGTTATGTGATACTATTCCCCGTATCAATACATAGATATACTTCACTTACTACAGTAAATGACGTCATACCTGATTTTTTACACTTGAAGTATATTAATCTGTTTTCTTCATTTGAAAATAATTTGAAAAAAATTTTTCACGCTCTACCTCATACACTATGTAAAATTCAAATAAATTTTATAAGTTACATTTCTACTGCCTATAGTACAAGAAAAAATTTTAAAATTAGAGCACATTTGTTTTTGGTCTTAGAATTGGCCATTCCGGGACAGGCCATGATTGTTGTAAGTAAGGTAATGTTTGCACTACTAGTTTGATAAAAGTTATTTGTATGTGATTAAAATTTAGGACTTTGATAAAAATGTTTTGAAACGCATGATACAATGAAGCTTTGTGCCAATAAATTGGAAGCAGTTTTTGTTTTTGCACATCCATATCCTTGATAAATATAGAATCTTACTTCAGAAAAACTAATGTTGCAGGAGTTGTAGCTATGCTTTTTAATTTTTAAAATGCTTCTGAAGACCATTTAAACTATTATTTTTTATGATAAAACCATGAAAAGGCCTGGATAAATATATATATATATAGTTTTCGTTTTTAATAACATCGATACAAATCACTTTTGGACACAAAATAAATTCCGTGAACATTCGTATGAATATCCAGATCGTCGCTGAATGGATAAGAATATAAAACAAGAAAGGAGAATGAAAAAGGATAATAGGATTTCTATCTTTGAATATCGCGATTGGTTTAATAATAAAAGTCAACAGAAAGTTACTTGACTTGCTAAACCTAACCTAGCCTCTTTAATGATACCGACATGCGTTTCTCGAATAAAGTACAATATTCTCTTACTTACCTTGAAAAATAGGGATCATTGATTCACAGCTTCATAAACGTAACAAACATTCCATTTGCATGATGCATGAGATGAATAAACACTATTGTCGAATAAAGTGATTGACCGTAATGCGAGTGATGGATAATTAACTGCTGACGGCCGATGCCTGCATACATATAAACATATGCGCACGTAGGAAAACATGTGTGAACATGTATGTACTGCATCTTCATGTCACATGACGTTATCCCTACGTCGCGAACGTAATAGTTAAGACATGAAACTATTTATTTCATATGACATAATTCCATTATTATCAAGTCGCGCTGCACAGTGGGGCCGATCGCCAAAAATCTGGCCAAAAGTGAATACAAATTTTTTTTTAGTTTGGTTTTTTTTTGTTGATTGTCTTCATCAATACCTTATCCATTAGAAAATACATAGGAATGCTTCAACCTACCTTTACCTGCTCTGAAATCTCAGTTGCAAGATACTTTTTCTTGAACAACAGTCATCTGATACATTTACTCACAAAATTGTACTAATGCAAGAGTAAGCATATAAATTCGAAAATAAGACTTATTCCAGTGAATAAAAATGGATCGGACCTGAAGCTAAGTGGAATATAATAGTATCTTGAAAAATATTGATCGATCTCAAATTTGTCTAATAAATATACTACAGTTACATATAAATTATTAATCCTAATATTTTTTTTTATTCTAATATAAAGATATATGTAGTCATTGCAATATGATTTTTAATAGGTGAAATTAAATAACAATGAAATTTTTAATTGGTTCCAGTGAGGTTCAGGCAAACCATTTTGGCGTCTTGTCAAGAAGAGAAATTTTTTATGCAGTAAAAGATCATTTTTCCGATGATATATCAATTGATTATTCCAAGATTGTAGAACTAATGGCTCATCATCTACAGTTTCCACATACTTTTCCGGATTCTGCAAAACAAGCTGTGAGAAAATTATTATTTGATTTTAAAGGAAAGTGGCAAAAAAGCAGCAGAATCGAGACAAGATTTCTCATCAACAATTGCGATTGGGTACGAGTATTGGTTCCTTTAATGCCGGATGAAGAAAGATCAAGTTCTACAAGTACAAAAGGTAGGCCTACTTTAAATTTTCAAAGTAGTTGTGATAGAGGTAAGCGCAAAAATACTGAACATTCGCGTTCGCTAACAACTAGTGAAGAATTAGCGTATGCGACGCAAATGAAACTTAGTTCAGAAGAAAAACTAGATGCTGCAGCGTTATTAAAAGAAGTTGTTTCAAGCAGTCCTACAAAAGTCAAAAAAGCGCGTAAATCAATAAAATAAGATGATAATTATGAACGATTCCCAGCAGATGAAGCTCTCTCTTTATATATAGAATTACAATTTTAAAAAAGCAAAAAATTAGCTACTAAGAAATGCCGTTTCGAAGAAAAAATCCCTTTTATTCCCGTCTTATAAAGTAATATCAACAGCAAAAAAAGCGTGCTATCCAAACATTTCTATTGTATCAAGTGAAAGTTCCGCTGAAATCCAATTGCAAGCTCTTCTTGATTACACTGTTAGTCGCATTTTTGACTTACAATTGGATGTAATGCTTGCCTTAAGCGCTGAACAATTAAAAAACTTCGTATTAATAGGAAAATGGGGATGCAACGGAAGTTCAGGACAGAGCGTTTACAAGCAAAAATTCATTGATAATCCGGACCAAACAGACGAAAACATTTTTTTTACTCATTTTGTGCCACTACAACTTAAACATATTAACAATTCAATGGGATAAATTATGATTGATTGGAAAAATTCTTGACCGTCATCCCCAAGATTCTGCAGACCTATTAAAATGCATTTTATACGCCAGACTACTGAAGTAATTTTGGAAGAAACCAACCGAGTATAAAAGAGATTAAATCTCTCGTTCCTTTCAAAATTACTGTGAAAGGTATTAGCACAGTAGATAATCATCAATTAGCTTTGACCATGATTGATGAAAAAGTATGCAATTCTATAACAAGTACATCATCAGTGCAAGGTTGTTATTTATGTGGCACTACGTCAAAAGATTTAAATAATATTGATTACGTTTTGAGTAAACAAGTCAATGAAAAAAATTTAGAGTTTGGAATTTCCTCTCTCCATGCTTGGATTCGTTTATTTGAATGTTTTTTACATTTATCTTATAAATTAGGCATACAATAATGGCAAGCTCGTACTAATGGAAATAAGAAGTCTCTGCAAGAAAAAACGGACAGTATTCAAAAAGCTTTAAAAGCAGAGTTGGGCCTTACAGTTGACAAGCCAAAACCAGAGTACGGAAGTACCAATGATGGTTACACTGCTCGCTGCTTTTTCGAAAATTATAAGGTTTCTGCAAGAATAACTTGTGTTGACCAATGTGTAATCTATAAGTTTTATGTAATCTTACAAACTTTATTATCGGGGCATGACGTTGATACTGAAAAATTCGAGAGATTCTGTTTAAAGACTGCATGGGAATTCGTGCATGTGTATCTGTGGTACTACATGCCAACTACGGCTCACAAAATTTTAATTTATGGTTCAAGCATCATATCTCAGGCCCTTCTACCAATAAGACAAATGTCTGAAGATGCTCAAGAGTCGTGCAATAAGTACTTTAAAAAATTCCGTAAAATTTTTTCTCGCAAGTCCTCACGAGCAAAGACTATGCAAGACATCTTCAACCGATTTTTAGTTTCTTCAGATCCATTTATTTCGAGTTGTCGAAAATTGCCTGCAAGGCCGATGAAATCTTTGTCAGAGGATGTTGTTCAGCTATTATTACAGACATCTGTGACTATGCATGATGAAAGGGAGTTGTGGGAGGACTCATCGACCGCGAAAGGTGCGACAACCGATACAACTGAAAATTCCACAGATGATGAAATGAATTTCTTTTTATAATAATAGAATTAAGAGAATTATTATTAAATAAACAAATAAAAAATTTTATCTAAGTGGCAAACAGTATCAAACTATTAAAGGTATGACGTTAAATTCGTAACCAGCAAGACTAAAAACCTTTAAAACGACATGAAACTTAATTGCATCATGAAATAAGGGATATTTTATGCAAGGAGGTGGTGATTAGGGGATAAAGAGGGTAATTTTTGTCGATGTGACATTATATTCGGAATTAGCGACCCAAAAAACCTTGAAATCAACATGAAACCTGATTGCGTTATAAAATAAGGGATATTTTATGCAAGGGGGGGGGGGGTGATTAGGGAATGAAGGAGGTAAGTTTTTGTCGATGTGACATTAAATTCGGAATTAGCGACCCAAAAGACCTTGAAAACAACATGAAACTTGATTGCGTTATAAAATAAGGGATATTTTATGCAAGGGGGTGGTGATTAGGGAATGAAGGGGGTAACTTTTTGTCGATGTGACATTAAATTCGTTATCAGCGACCCAAAAAACCTCAAGAAGGAAATTCCAGATCACTTACTTTATTTTTCGATTTTTGGCCAGCTTTTTGGCGATCGGCCCCACTGCGCGCTGGAGCGCGACGAGGCAAGTTTGAGAAGCAGACAAAGCCTCGGCACCCGCGCTACTATTTACTTATAATTCCGATACTCGAATTTTCAAACCACGATAAAAAAATATTTATATTGATGAGCCAATAGTACTTAAACTTAATTCGGCATATTTGATGCTACAGTACAGCTTCACCCAGAAATATTAACACGAAAGTTTTTGCAAAATCAAATAAAAGAGATGCGTGTCTCAATATGCTTACATCAAGATTTCTTCAAGTTCAGCCTTCACCAAAAGTGGTCTTATCGTTAAGTTAGCTGCGAGCTAAAACTTTTCTTTATGATAGAGAGATAGGCGTGCTCTTTAAAACAACAAATGCTGCCAACAGTGAGTAATATTGACTACATGTATATTTGCTGTGTGTACTCCTATACGTTTCAGCACGCATCAAATAAACAATCTGCTGCGCTGTCACTGTATTGTGTCGTTGTTTGAGGTTAAAGACACACTAGATTTGTTTCGTATATACTTCTACAGATCTGTTGATTACAAAGTAAATTGAGATAACCATCAAAGTCCTAGATTATTAAATTGTATTGAATTAATTATGTTTTTCCCACTTCGACAACATAGTGTGACTTGGCTCTCCGGATTCAAAAGATCAGCCTCATCGTACATGAGAAATCCTGTTACTGTTTGTGTTTTCTTGTGTATACAAAGCCTATTGCCTGCAAAAAATTCGATACATCTCCATTATCACTCACCAATAATCTCCATAAATTTTTCTACTGCAATAATAATTGTACTACACGCATGACATAATATTCCCATGCCGTTAAAAAAAAAATAATATGGAATGACGGATAAACAATACAATATCATTAAGCAATCATTGTCGTTTAAACTTCATAGAAATCATGAAATTTCACTATTCGATGCTTTCGACCCAAAGATAAGAAGTTGTATATTAAGGAGAAAATAATCATTTTTTATGTCTTATTTAAGATATTGTATTTGGATACAAATTACGAGAGGATTAGGTATATGTAACTTATAAGTGGTATATTTATGAATATTACATCCATTAAACAATCAGATGACTTTAATGCATGTATTGTTACAATGCATTCCATAAATTTTATAAGCCGGATTGATAGAAACGATAACGTTTATTGAATGTTATTGTATTGTTTATCCGTCATTGCATATAAATATTTTTTTAACTGCATGGGAAAATTATGAAATGTGTGTAGTACGATTATTGTTGCAGTGGAAAAATTTATGGAGATTTATGGTGAGTGATAATGGGGATATATTGAATTTTTTGCGGGCAATAGGCTTTGGGTATATGAATATGATTATAAGAATAGGAATGCGTTGGATAATTAAAATAAAAGACTCATTTTTATTTTGGTGTACTAACAAATAGGAAACTAGACGTTTTAAAATTGATCTTATTACTTTTTGAATCCAGAGTTTCATAACAAAAATTTATTTATGTATACAGACTACATTTTTTTTAAATTGATTCACACAGAGCAGTTAGGATTCTTAGTCTGGGTGCATCAAACTTGCCTAACCTTTTACGTTTGTTTAAAGGTAATTTTTATAGATTAAGAATTACTTTGAGCAGTGAATAGGGAGGAAAAGTAAGGATTGTCTCAGATCACAGGCCTTGGGCGATAAGCATGTGTTCCCAGGCTTCCTTGATTTCCACCTGTGGGTTGTAAACGATTGGAATATTCGTTTCCCGAAGTGGGACGGAAGTTCCTATTTTCGGCGCAGTATGATGAAAAAAATGTTCTTTCGTTGTTCATTAAAAATTGAGGGAAGGCTCTCTTAACGCTGAAGTTATTACAATCCATGTGACAGACAAAAAGTTTTTTATTAAAAATAATCTCATTACTTTCATGACTTTTGGGTCATAAAGAAGGTTATTCCTACTCCGAGAGCCTTTTTCACCCAAAAAAAAGGTCTAGGATTAGGTGCTGACAGAACCTACTCTCAACTAATGGAAAAAAAATTCCAATCCTATAAAATATGAAGCTGGTATTCAAATTCAAGACAATTTAGCGAGAGTAAGTATTTCCCGCATCAAGTGTCGCTTAAGGGGGCTCCTACGCCATGGCCATAAGTATTCGGGTGCATATCACAAAGTTACGTTCAACTCGGAAGTACTCAAAAAATACTAAGCAAATCAGGCCCGAAAAATTTATAAACGCTTTTCAGAATATCTTGTTTCTCATAGTTTTTGTCAAAGGTTGTTAATTTTGATGGCGTGCCAGAAAAGAATCTTAATCTTCAAATCACAATTCCGTTAGTTATGCAGTTCATAACGTTAACTGTAATTAAATTACGAATCAGAATAATACTTATGAGACACTCTCGAATTTTTGTGGTGTGTGTCGTGGAAATGTTAGACTATATAATTTTTTAACAGGACAATATTTAGGTGTTTTGGTTACTTTTCTCTATATTCCTGAATAAATTTCTTCTAAACTGATGTCATCTGCAACAGTTTTCCATTTTAAAGAAACTCTGGGTTCGATAAAAGTTGGATTCTTGCCTGATTTAGCAAATTTTTCTTATATTTGTTGGTTGGTTATCCATTAAAAATAATTTTTTATTCTGTGCATGATGATGAGTATTATGAATATAATTCCTGATTTTGATGATGGTTCGAATCAGCGTAAAAACAAAGATTCTTTTTACTTCTACAATGCGCTTACGTATCATCTTCATTCGACTCATTATGGTACGTATTCTTAATTCTTTGGTTTTATCCATCAGTCGCTCTCAATAATCCGATTCCTTTGATTGTTTCTTGGCAATTCATTTTATTAGGACGTACAATGTTTATCTGTCCTTTAATATACGTTGAATATAGTCATGAGTTATCTGTTTACGGGTATATCCATTGGTTCTGCCTTTTTTGTTTACACAGTATATCACAATATCTTAATAATTCAGCTGCGGGTCTTGCAAGCATAAGGATCTCTTATTCTTTACTAGAATAGGGTTGTTTTAAAGGTTCTATGGTAGAACAGACGTAACCATACCTAGTTGTATCACATTGTTTACAAGTGAAATCATTAAATCGAAAGTACGAGTTATGATCGGTGGCTACTGCTAAATATGGATATATTGGCTGTATGTAAGCCGTTTTATTTTTTGTTGGTTGCAGTATCATTACTGATCGCAACCTGTAAAATTTGTAAGGGGTACTATCCAGAAGCGGTAAATGTACAATTAATACTGTTATGTCATCTTAGTGAAAAACATATAACTTGCGTAGAGTATTTATCTCGCCTGCATATAAATTTTCTATTTGTGCCATAAATTCTAAATTTCCTGCTACGCTCTTAACATTTTGAGCCAATGATCGTAACATTTTAGAACAAAATTATTTTTATAAACTTATCCTTATTGCAAATTGTGTAAGATTGTAATCAAGTCTTTACGTGACTGGATCATATATTCTTAAGTAGCCTCGATTCTATGAACATACATGGTCAAATGTTGCTGGTAGGTATTCATAGCAATCTCATATATCAGGTTTGGTGGAATATGTAAAATATCAACCACGTTTTTCAGTGTACGTTCATGTTTTTAAATGGTATTATATAACTTTATCATAAATCGGTACATATGTGACTATTTTTTTCATATAGATGTGTACATTCTTTTTTAATCGACTGCAGTTTGTTAATGTTCTTATTTATGATGATCTTATCATCTCTACTTACCAAATCCAATTGTCCTTTTGCTATGCTGACCACTATGCTTATTAGTGCTAACCTTTTCGTTCTTATACTGAATACTGGTATAACGACATTTTTCTTACCATCAACCCCTCCCAATTTAAGCAACGTTTCGTTGGTCTTAACGCCAAGCTTGTCAGGCTCAATCCTATTGCCGTGGTATATATCGCCATGGCGATAGAATTCAGCCTGACGTGGTTGGCGTTAAGACTGACGAAACGTAGCTCGAATTGAGAACATTAGAAGTTTTTCCTATTAGATATTTAAAAAACTTATAATAAAAAGATAAATATAGTCGATCCCAGTAACTACAATGACTACTATAACATTACTACACTGAAAAAAGATTGTGGTCTCCGTCGTGCTTAATGTAGCGGCCACATGAGTCAAGTTCTTAGTGGCAGCATAGCCTGCGACTTCTGCATGCACGTCTTGCCTATAGTGCATGTACATAGTCCTACCAACGTAGGTTAAGTACAGTATAGGTAACGTAAGTGCATGTAGGTACGACGTGCGTGCAGAAATCGCGGGCTATGCTCCCGCTAAGGACTTGGCGTGTGTCGCTGCCATATAACACACATAATATGTACACTCAAGGATAACTAAGGCCACAACCTTTTTTCAGTGTAGGGTTCTACGGGTAACTTAGCCCTAGTTAGAGGGCTAAAACTTGGGCTTAAAACTCTCTCAAATACCCTTACTTTTCATATTCACTTACTCTCATGTGTACATTATTAACATTGTATGTTTTTCTGTGTAGAGATATTTCATACACTTGTACTTGTTTCTTTCAACATATTTAAAAATTGACTTTTTTTGTAAATTAAACAAATTTGATGCCTTCATCTATACATGTTGAAAAATAGGAAATTAATTGAAGGTTGTATAAAAATCAATTTTGATTGGCAGACTTCTGTATCACGTTGTCGTGAAATTGGCAAACGTAGAATGTAATATGGAATCAACTAAACTGCAAAATGAATAGTTAACTATAAAATTGAAAACAGTACGAGTATGTATAGAAGTATAGAGTATTTTTTATGCGTAGCAAACCTTTAGCATCTATTCTTAAGGTAATTATAAAATCAGACGTTCTGTTCTTCTACAAACTAAACCGTAAACGTCTCGTTACGTCATTAGAAAAATGCATGAAGTCAAAAATTGTAAACATTTAAAATTAAAGTATACAATTTGGCAAAAACGAGAAGTAAAAAGTCAGTAGTACACTGAAATACAAAGTAGAGAGGCAGAGAAAGAGCGTCAAGGGAACAGCCAGAAAAAAGTATTTAGAAAAAGTGAGCTAAGAAAATATCTTTGTTAGAAAAAGCAAAATGCAACCATTGCTAGCAAAACAGGAGGGAAAATCAGACGCACTAGCGGAGTCGGTAGGTGACAGCATGAACAACGACTTGACTGGCAGTTTAACGCATATCGAGGAAGAAGACAGACAAAGTAAAGTTTGCACTATGCATAAAGCTATGGGAGACGAAAAAAAATATGCAGGCTGGAAAAAAAAAGTACAGAAAAGGACGGAAAGCAGCGCGAGGATAGACAATGGCCATAGTTGGAACAGCTAAAGATATAAGGGAGGAACTGATGGTAAGAATGCAAAATTTGAACCAGAAAACTCCAAAAAAGCACATGATTAAGCATCTATAGTAGGAGAACAATGTTATGAAAAGGAACTAAACAATTGAGAAATAACAATAAGCGAAAGAGTACCTGGAATAGTGAGATAAATCAAATTTTACGTAGTGTACAAAAAATATCAAAGAAACAGAGTAAGGGCAATCAAAGATGTGGACACAATATGGTGCATTAACACGACAGTGACAGATCAGAAAAACAGAGAGTCGATGTGGTGAGCTATGTAAATACGCACATATGAGACAGAGACAGTTATCTAGGCACAAAGAGAATACACAAATAACATACTGGATAAGATGTATGAAAGGTAATAGAAATATGACAATAAGGTTAGGAAAAACAGGAATAACAATTTAATAATAAACGACGTTGAAAGAAAGGGAATGTTAATGAAAGAATTTTCGGAGATAGCCTGGAAAAAAATGAAGTATCAGTTTTTGTCAAAGAGGTGCAAGTACTAGGGGAGGAGGAGTACTGCAAAAGCTAGAATCTATAGAAAATACATTATTGTTTTTAAAAAATAGTAAAGGCATTAAAACATTGTTGTTAATGTCTAAAATAATTATACACGAAAAAGCAGTAATAGACTGGCTGAAATATGTCTGAGAGTAGAAAAAAATTCTCCATGAGGCGGAGATACATAGAAATCAGGGTAAAAGGAGTATAGTAAAATTTGCGTCGATGCAGACGCAAGCTGCAATATTGCTCACGCAGCGTAGCAGATAAAGAGAAAGAAGTGCATTATTAGCCAGAAAAGCATAAATTATTTATGGATATAGTTCAGAATGGAGAAGATACAATCAAAATCATATCCTGCGATCTAGCAGGTTTTAATAATTTACGTGTAGCAGAGGAATTCGTGGATAATTTTTATTCACTCCTTATTCAAGAAACACAGGTGGTAAAGATGGAAAAAATTAGTTCATAAATGTATTAAGGGAACATTTTTCATAGACAGGAAAATCGAGAGTTAGAGATAATATGATGGGTAGGGCAAAAGGTGGAATTTTATAAGAAGTGAACAAAATTTAATGAATTACAAATGGATGAATGTGAATATGGTATAAGTATCCAAAATAGAAACAGGGGCAAAAACCCAAATACACATAGTATTATAAATATATTGACGGTGTATGATCAAAAAAGTTTTTGATAAGATGCTAGGAAAATTAAAAATTTTAAGTGAACTAGGACTGGATGGTGAAGACAGAATTATTTTAGCTGGCAATTTAAATGCTACGATACGTGACAAGAAAATAGGAACGGACACCTATGTTTGTAACCCGAAAAAGTCAGAGGATAAAGCGCTAAACAGTGAAGGCAGAAAACTGTAAAATTGTTTAGAAAACTAAGGATTAGTAATAATAAATAGATATGCAAAGAAAAATTTAGGCATAAAGACAAATTATGTTGGAAAAAGGGAGGGATCGGCCCTAATTTGGTATTGGAGGTAATGACGGAGGGTTATGATGCTGTTGAAAATTTCAAAGTCGTAACTACAAGTGAGTTTGATCATCCACCGACGACTTTTAAAGTTGCAAGCAATTTAATACAAGAAAGGAAGGTACAAAGAACAAAAAAGGGGGATTATAATAAAAAAAAAAAAAAAAAATTAAAAAATTTTTAAAAATGAGTATCAAAACATACTAGAAAACAGTGGAGGGGAATATTCGGTTCAAAAAATTGACCAAAGTGGAGTAAATATCACAGAAAAATGGGAAATGTTACTTACTGTAATTACACAGATAGCAGAACTGAAAGTGATATGGTCAAAAGCAGGAATAGTTCGAAAAATTTTTAAATTTGATTCATGAATAATTCAGCAGAAAATAACGATCACAGATAAACCCAAAAACATAAAAAAGAGTACAACAATTACATAAAAAATTTAAATAAAGGTTACAAAAAGGTTAAAAAAAAATTATCAGAGATTACGAAGAGAAAAACCCGAATAAAACTAAGCAAAGTAGCGAAATGCCAAGAATTTATATAACATTAGAAAAGCGATTGAAAAATTCGAATCAAACAAAAATTAGGGCACGTAAATAAACAAAGATGCATGAATAGTAGTTTATGTCACAAATGTGCATCATTAAGAACAAATAATGCTTGTTTTACGGAAAACGAAAAAAGTGAGGGAATACTTTAAAAATCTGCCCATGATTTGGATGCTTGAATTAGCAAACATACCTAATAAGATCTGGACAGAAACACAAATTATTAAAGGGTGGAAAATAGCAAGAAACGATCCCACTTACAAGGCAGAAAATGCGAGGGCGAACGTTAAAAACTAGAGGGGAATCGCGGTATTAAATGTAAGGTACAAGATATTAGCAATTATAATTGCTAAAGGAGTAAAAAATTAGGTAAATGAGTGTAAATGTTGGAGGAGAGCCACGCTGGGTTCAGAGAAAAAATAAGAAAAATAAACTACATTATTTTGCTTCATAATTTAATTTAAAAAAACTAAATAACGGGAGAAATAAATTATGAGCTGTGTTTGTCAACTTTATAACAGCATTTAATACGATTGATAGACAAATTTTTTGAGTAAAATGAGATAGAATAGGGTTGGGTAGAAAAATGATAAAAATATTAAAGAGTCTTTATAAATGCACACAAAATCAGGTAATAATAGGCAAGGGGCTGAAAAATTAATTCAAAAAAGGAAATAGAGTGAAGCAAGGGTACCAATTAAGATTAAAACCGTTCAGTTTATTTATACAGGATACAGACAATAAGTATATTTAGAATATTACAGGAGGTGTTACAGTTGGACAACTCAAAATCAACAATCCTTAATTTGCTGATGACGTTGTGTAAATACATAGTATTCTGAGGACTTAGATTCTAAAAGACTTACATAAATGCGGTACAACAAATAGGCCAAAATTGAACATAGAAAAAAAATCTTTATTTTTAGGAATAGAAAATGAATGAAAAAAAAAACAGTTTAAAACAAAAGGAGATATTTGAAAGCTGTGAATGTGTATTGATGTGTGGTTTTTAAAAACAAATTGCTTCTCGTCGCGCTTGAAAAAAACGACAGGTAGGATGCAAATCAATGCAGTTTAAGGCTTAAGCAACACAGCCAAGGTAAACAGTTTAGATAAAAGATTATTTATTATGAATTCAATGATAAAATCAGGTTATCTATGCCGAGCGGAGATTTAGGAAGGAATAAGGAAAGTAAAAACTAAAAATAGTATTTGCCTGATGTACAAAAATAACGTTCTGTTTAAATGCAAACACACCAGGATGTACACGGAAAATAGAGCCGGGAGAGATTTGCATATAATTAGATGTAAGGGAATAGGCAGAAAATTACACAAGCACATTTAAAAAAAGATAATTGCAGGTAATCACACCCATGCTTGATTTAAGAATTAAGGGGCATAGTCAATAAAAATCCGAAAAAATCAGGCGTATACATAAAAGTAGGATATGAAATAAAAATGGATGTGGATACGATATAATTTATGAAAAAAATATCAGAGGAAAATGGAATTTTTAGAATCAAAGAAATTTTCACAAAGTGTAGAAAGAATTTCATCCATCATTAAAATAGAAAAACTGGGAGGTAATTGACAACCCTATCTTTATTAAGTAAAAAAAAAAACTGCAAAGAGAAAAAATCGGGAAAAGAAAAGGTTAGCAGACGATTTCAAAAAGCAATGGTGTAGGCTGAGACATAGGAATGTCAGGAGGACAAAAAGGGTTTGAAGTAATATACTGTAGGCTCCGTAATCAAAAATAAAAAAATCATTGAGCACACATTGCTATGTAAAGAGACAGCATAAAATATTGTGAATAAACTTGTAGGATCTGTCAGAAATGCAGGATTGACGGATCTTCTGAAAATGCAGGTAAATCAAGGACCGCAAGCGATGCTTGAACGTAGAATGATATATCATGCACTTTAAATTTAAATATCATGTAAATACTTAACATAATTCTTACGTGTTTTTATCTTAATATATAAAGGTAATTGATATTCAAATCTATTGTATCAATTTTATATGAGATACTATTGTAGATATTATTGGTATCAACTTAGGGGGAGATTAATTTTGAGCATTCATGGTGAAAAAAAGAATGTAAAAGGACGTGAAACTCTCTGCAGGAAATAAATAAATAAATCAATAAATTATTACATATTTTCCCTTCGTCAATATTAAGTAGAAATTTAAAAATGTCGTAATCTAATGACCGCATATGCATAATTAATTTTAAAAATTTTCAAAAATAACAAAGAAAACGCCTAGTTGTTTCTGTGATAATTATGATTATATATACTTATACATGTCTATCATTCCTAAACTTGAATACCGATAAGGGTCTTTCTTTACTATTGGATTTGAAATAATTATTCTTTAAATCCGTAAAGTTATTCAGTGTATTGATAATATTAGTTTGACTTCTAACCATATTTTTATTTGTGTATTTTAGTCATCTACAAGTGCACAGATGTAAGTATTCAAGTATAAAATTCTTGTACTATATATTTAGAGATAAGAATAAAAACATTAAAATATGAGCGTTGGCACGCAGAGCGTGTACGGGGCGGAGCTTCACTAGTATATATATACGTGGGGCATTCTTTGTCAACAGGGGACCCCCTGCTGCCTACAATTGTTTGGCGTCTAGGAAATTGGTTTCGGGCTTGGAATGTAAGTTTTTAACTCTAGTTTACAATGCCGATAAGCGTTTTTGTGTAATACAATACTTAGATCCAAGATAGCAGCTAGTATCCATCAAGAGCCATGAAGCAACTTTACAAATCGTATTGAATACGATATAAAACATTATTTTACACATTTTAAAAACTATTTTTGAATACCCCTCATCAGACCGCCTTCAAATCACGGGCCAATTCGTTACACTATTACGTGTTTTTTATGATATTCATTTGATTGTACCCCCCCCCCTCCCCTCAACCCTCTACCCCTTAGCCCTCTTACTGCTACTCTGTTCCCCTTCAAAATGAGATCGTTTTCTACTATATTTTACGTAAAAATCATTTTTCCAATTTTTCGGTGCCCCCGTCCACCCCTCTTATTAGCACCCTGAAGGCTTAGAAAATTTTTAGGAGTCGTCAACCCCCTCAAACACTTATATACTTGCAATATAGAACATAGCCATTCAACAACCCCCCCTCCCACCCTCACAAATATAGAAATTTTTCAGTTCTTTCAACTATCGCTGAAATCATATAAATTCATCATTCATACCAAAAATTTAAAGAATTTTCTTTTAAACCACCCTCAAACAATTATTATATATTTTGTATTGTTTAATTTAAACCGATCAATAAATGTACGGATTCAAAGAATTATTAATATAATGATTTTTCCACTCCACCTGGCGTCAATAATTCAGGGGCACTTTTTTACAGTGGCTTCCCAATTTATCTTGGTAGCATAAGTATTATTATAGCTTATAGTAACCTAAGGTATTGTATGATAAATGATACTTTATAGGCTATATTAATAACACTTTAATTATACCACGTATCCAGGCATAGTCCACTTTCAAAGTCTCATTCAAATAAATATTATTAAAAAAAAAATGAATTAAAGAGAATATCATTTGACTGTAATAGTATTGACATATTTTCTGCACACTTGCATTTGGACGATGCAACATATAGTGGTCCATGAGAAAATGACGGCTTGTTGAAGTGAGGACCCATTTTGTCAAAACTCTGATCTTGAGATTTAATAATAGTCATTGCAAATGGGAATACTATTGGAAATTGATTACTAATTAAATCAAAATATAAAGATGTATCGTTCCTAGAAGATAAAGATAATCGATGTATAAAAACTTTGCTTTCAATTTCTTTACCTGTGATAATTTTAACTTCAATGTTAAATTTATATAATTTGTTTATTTTATTCGTGTACATCATTATTATTTAAATTTCTTATTAATATAACTATTGCTTTTATTTTTAAATTTAGTTCATGTGGAGGAAGACCGTCCCTTTACTTTCCTTATTTCTATACCATTTAAAATTTTAAATATTACAAAAAATAGCGTATTCAATATAAGTAGCAATTATCACGCTATTTATATTTGGATTTGAATTTTTTCAAATATTATCGAGCAAAAGTCTAAAGTTATCCAATTATCTGCAATTTTCAGTTTTTCAATTATTCTGTTTCCAATATTTAACAACATTTTCGAAAAATTGTCATCCTTTGATCAAATATTTCTATTTAATTTGAAAATTTTGGATAATCTCCATAAATATGATGATTTTATTGTTTCGTTTACTGTCATGCTTCTCTTAATATTTTAAATTACTGATTAAATTTGCCGAAAATCTCCACCTAAAATAACTTATTTACCTCTAAAAAATTTGTGATTATCGCATTAATCTCTTCAAGTTTTCTCAACTATTTCCAATGATTTCTTCGGTATCATAAAAGCTTCGTCACATAAAATTAGATCAACTCCTCTTGTCTTTTTTCCATCCAATTCAAATTCTATGAATGATTTTTTAATATTTTTCAACTCTAATGATAATTTTAAAGTTCTTTTACTTGTCATACCTTTTGGAAGAAGAACTTGGGCAATACCTGTCCACGCCATTGATATAATTTTAAATTTTGCATGAATAAAATAATACCATATCTTATCACCTTAAATGTTTTAGTCAAGCAAGAACCATTCAAAAATTTTGTATAATAATTCGGTACCATAATAACACTTTTTTCTTCAAAAATATTAAAACCTTGTAAGTCATGTTCAATAAGACCCACACATATTGCCGTTTCTTTCAAAGTATCGTATAATTACCCTTCGTATGTTTTTAAATCTTTGAAAGATTTACAACAACTGTTTTTGTTGAATATTGATTTCAGGGAAAATTTTTCTTGGTCTCTTGGAGAAACAACATTGAATCCACTTATTGCATTATGTTTCATAGAACGTTGTCACTTTTTACATTGTTTCTTTGTTTTATTGAAAATATATTGTTCATAAATGTTTACATACTTAAAATTTTTAGGAAAATTATCTATTTTATTCAATCTAAACCATTTTATTAGTTGTGTTTTATAATTCTCTACACATTCAAAAATTCTCGAATATTTAAATACCATTTTTGTTGTTGCGCAAATTTACTATGCTATGGCTTCTACCGCCGATATCACATTCTTGTAAGCGCCATGCTTCTTCTATTAGACCTAAATAACATGCATGAATATATTGTTTTATTTCATCGTAAACTTAAATTTTAGGATTTAATTATTTTTGTACTTTACAAAATGATCTATCGTTTCCTTTATAAATATGATTATATATATTGTGTATTTTATACCATATTTTGATGCACGCTATTCACCATTTATATGACTTTTATTTTTCATAAATTAAAATGAATTGTACTGTAAAACCATTGAATCATCAACTAAAATTTTATTGTTTTTTTTTATTCTATATGTATTCATATCTGGAATATTATTTCTTCTTCTTATTCTTGATAACCATTTTTTTCATAGATGTTCATTCCGACTAGAATTTTTTGGAAAAATTATTTTACAAATTTTTTTATTTTCGCTTAAACATGGACTGCAAATATTATGCGAGCCATACAACATGTGTTTAATAACTTGCTTGTTAAACTTTTCATTATTTGAGGGAATCTCTGCAGGTATGATATAATCATTATCATCAGGCATTATAATTTTGTTATCAGTATGCAACCTTACCAGTATATGAGCGTGTGGTAAACTTTTTTTTTTAAATTTAATACTACAAACGTATGACTTTATTGTATTAAAGGAATTATTTGTTCTTTAATCATCGAATATATATTGTAACTTTGTATGAAATAATCTTACAGTTATATTAGGTATATCGTTTGGTAAAGCGTTTTTGGAAAGTCTTTAAATACATTTTTAATTACCTTCTATTTTGGATAACATGTAACAATGATAAATAAGTCTGGCCCACCACATTTTCTCTTAATTGCCATTGCATAATGATAATGCTGTTGCATGTACCGTGGACCACCCATAGATTTTCTATCCTATCTTTTCTTTCCAAATTTTGTGTGATATTAGATGCACTATTTAAAATATGATCTAATAAACCTTGATTACTTTAGATACGTAAATTTCTTTGATTATTTCTCAAAAAGTTCGTCCGATTACTTTCAACTATAATATAAGCATATGAAAAAATTGTGTTTATATTACAGATTTTTATAAGGGATCAAATATTACAATTTTTTGGTCTGTAAGACAATTTGTATACATAGTATTGTAAAAAAAAAATCATTTTTTGTTATTAAAAAACTGTTTAAATAATTTGTACTCCAACCAAAATGTATGAATACTTGCAGGGCTTCACCCCCCTCCGCACTCTGCGTGCCAACTGTCCATGACAGAATCCTTATACCTTTAGAAATGAGCAGTATGTAATTTCTACATTAATTATTAACAAAATTAAAAATAAGGTTTATTCGGTTTACCTTGACCATCTTTGGAAGAAGACGTAAGTGTTTAGTAGTGTGGCAGGGTGTAGGGTCTAAATTCAGACTTGTTTTATGTAGTTCTCCACTTAGATAAATGATTTCTGGTGGCCAGTGGTAAAATTTTTTAAAATGCTGGGCAGGTTTTCATACAATAAGCATTTATAGAATCAAATTTTTTTTTTTAAATATTTTTCTGAATTTAATATTGTTCTACAACTTTTTATTCATAATAACATATTAT
This sequence comes from Copidosoma aretas, assembly GCA_030522625.1. Lineage (NCBI taxonomy): Eukaryota > Metazoa > Arthropoda > Insecta > Hymenoptera > Encyrtidae > Copidosoma > Copidosoma aretas. Next base: position 38,011 of record JAPYYV010000188.1, read on the forward strand.
AGGCACAGGAAAAACTGATATTAGTTTTTTTTGTTCTTTTAATTTCTTTGTCTGATTTACAACATATTAATGTTCACTATTATTTATACAAATAGAAAAAAGTGTAATTTTTAAGTACAAACCTAATCTGTCAAAGCTCTAATTTTAAGACTTATTGATGGTGATAGAACAAGCTAATTGCAAGGAAAATTGTTTTCTATTTAAAACAAAAGGTAAAGAGGATAAAGACCTGGTATTTAATGTTGTTCTTGGAATGACCGCTCTATTCCTAATTTTGTCTCCTGTAATAACTTCAACTTCAACGTTACACTCAAATAATTATGTTATTCTAAGTCTTGTTGCGTTACATCATCCTTCTTTAATATATAGATTTTTAATCATCATGGCAACGGCCTTTATTTTCAAATTCATAAGAAAAAAAAAAATTTTTAAATAAGGACAAGAAGTTCAAGATTATTAAAACGACCGAACCAGCCAAATAGAGCGATAGTAAAATAAAAATCGAACGCTCCCAATTTTAAAAATCTTGGGTAAACATTTTTAGTCTAATAAGCCAGCAGAAGTTTTAAGGATGTTAGACGGGATCCTTATATGACCTTTGTCGTTGATAAAGTTTTCTAAAGTCCATCGTTACGATTTATGATATCCTTTTTTATGGATTTATTGTAAAAATTCGAATCAATTTAAAATGAAAATTTTTAAAGTCCATTACGTTGCAGAGATACATTTATAATAAATAAAACTTTGGAAAATATTTTAACGCAAAGTTGTGCAGGACGCCCTATAGTATATCAAAAACAACTTTTCGATGCATAAAAAGCACCGATAGGACAAAACTTGGGCCCAGCTTTGCTGGCTAACCACCTACTTAAGGCCGCAGGCAGGCTCTTAGTTCTTCGCAAATTTTTGCCTGACAATGGTTATCTTTACCTAAGACTATGCATGTACCTCTATATTTACGCCCGCACAATACCATAAGCTTCTCTTAAATTCAACGTTAAAAAGCTAAGACTAATCAAACTTTTGAGCGTTTCAGCGTATTGCGTAAGCATGAAAAGGGCCCTATAAAATAAGGGAAATATAATTTATTCCCACTATGTTAAGGTCAGACTCCGATTGGAAACACATACGTGTATCCTTTCATACTAAGGGCAGACTCCAATTAGGAACATGTACTTTTATATTATAAAAGACCGACTCCCATTACATTCTTATAGATGGTCTTCAATTGCCCCGACCATAAGCTAAATGCTCGTATAATTTAAGGAATTATTAACTAAATATTAATGACGACTATAATAGTTTTACGAAAATTAATTTTAATGCGAATAGTGATAATAAATAGAACAACGATGTTCATGATCATATACCAAACATTATAGTTGTAAGTATGAAAGCTGTGGAAAGAATCTTCATTATTAAAGTATTTTTTCGATCTTACGGAGATAGATTTCATATGTATCATCATAAAACTTGGAAAAATTCTGGAATTAGCGCTGATACAAGCTTTTTGGCAGGAGCATTTAAATACCTACGCGTAAAATACTGCTATTGTAAGTTTCAAAGCTTCTCTCGGCTTTCTATGTGCTTTAGTGTAAGAGAAATATCTGTTAAGGACCACATTTCAAAAACTCACAGATACTTCAGCAAAAAAAATTTTTTCGTATAAAAGTAGCCTAGACTTTTAAATAACCGTCTTTAGGAACAGCTAATTTTTTT
>JAPYYV010000189.1:0-39702 GCA_030522625.1 Copidosoma aretas
CCGCGCTATGTTATATTAGCCTTCCAAACTGATCGCAAAAATCGGAAAGATGCTAATGCGAGCAAGTTCGATCACTGCAACATAAGAAACGTCAAACTCTATCTTAATTTACAGCATTATCCTTACAGCGATCTTAATATTGATATAACCAATAATAAATATGCGTTGTTGTACGAAACGTATGCCAATTTTTGGAATTCATATTATGGTCAAGATCGCGCCCCTATCTTGAACTGATATGATTTTCTGAACACCACACCTTTCATTGTCATTGATTGCTCCAAGCAAAATGAGTCGTTAAAAAATGCACCAGCTGATGTGCGTCTAGAATTTAAATTTTATGACAATTTTTCTGCCAACACATCAGCCCATTGCTTGATTCTACATGATCGCGTCGTTTAATATAGCCCGATGTGTGGGGACGTTGAAAAAATCATGTGAAGTCATAAAAGCTGATTATTGACTCTACTGACATTATTCGTCTTTTGAACATCATGGAGAAAGGTCATCAGAGCAAGGAAGAAAAAGAAGAGAATAAACGACGACAAGTAGAGTGAGTAAAATTTAAAAGAAACACGTTGAGAAATGGGCAGAAAGAAAATCGGAGGAAAAGTCAAAAGATAGTAAAAATTGTAAGATTATTCATAAAATCATTTAGAAAATAAAAAAAATTTGTTCATCGATACGCCACATAAACCGACGATAAGCAAATTTACTGCAATGGAGTACGTAGTGGACATGCAGGGCTTTAATAAGCCTGGAAAAGTTTACGTGCTCAAAGAGTTAGCCAATCTCCCGCTTGATGGAGATAAAAGGCCGGAAGTATTTCTCTTTAAACCACCATTTTCTTGGCGCAGACTCGATAAAAAGTATAAACGTGAAAATGTATGGCTTGAGCTTTGCTATCATGTATTGGATTGGCAGTCAGGTGATATCGACTACACAAAAATTGGTAATGTGCTTCGTGAGAATCTCAAAGATGCTAAGTAGATTTTTGTGATTGAAGAATTGAAGAAAGCATGGCTTGAAAGGTTTGATTTTCAAGTTATTGATATGACTGATTCTCCACCGTTTGAGCTCCCAACAATGGCTACCACTTGCCCACATCATAACGGTACAGATAAATCTATGTGTGCTGCCCATAATGTTAGACGGATGAAAAGGTTCTACTCCAACATGGAGTGGGAAGATGTCACCGGCACTGAAGAAAAAGAAGATGTGTCATACAAACAAAAATCAATGAACTTTTTCTTCCAAAAATTATGATTATCATAAACAAAGGTATTAAATTTAAATTTCTTGTTGATATGTATATAACCTTTTCCCAAACCTTCCTTACGATCGAAAATAATGATATATAGCTCTTACTTACATTGTAAAATGTGTCATATACTTACGACACATATGTTTTGAAGACTTCAGCAAACAAAATTTGAACGCTTACAGCTGTTTGGAGAGGGTAAGTTGAGTATGAACAAATTTAACGTATATGAACGAACATCAACGCAGAGCGCTGCTCGGTTTATTACTTGGTAAACCAAGAAAATGGAATTATTCAAGGATGATTATGTAATAGAGATTTAAGGTTTTCTTGACACATCGTGACAGTTTATACCGAAAGAAGTGGCGATAATGTCTTTTATGAGACCTGTGATTAATCATGAGATTTGGCGTCCTCCACTTGATACGCTCGTACCCATCCGATAATCTAAACCCTACGCCAGCATATCATAATGCGTAAAAGAAAAGAGGTATGAGCATCGTGTTACTCAGGCCGAGAATTGTACACATCGCGCTTGCCTCTACTAATCATATCTCTCGCTCCGATTAAAAACAAAATGTGTTCGAGCAAGCATCTCATTCTAATATTCTCTCTCTCTCTCTCTCTTTTCCTCTTGCTCACTTTGATAGCATCCTCCACGCCTCGCTCTTTCTCTCGCTTTCTCTCCCTCTTGCCCACTTTGGCAACATCCTCCGCGCTGACGTAGAAACCTTTGCCATCGCCTTTTAGCACTTGTTGAGGAAGCTGAGGTGGGGAGCTCCGAAGTCGTGACGTCAGAGCTCGGGGGAGCTCCCCCTACCACTGCTCGGTGAGCTATAGCGGGTGAGCTATCGCGGTGAGCTCGTACCAGTACCGGAGTCGTGACGTCAGAGCTCGAGGGAACTTTCCTACCACTGCCAAGTGAGCTATAGCGGTTGTGCTGGTACCGGCTCGTATCAGCCGCAACGTCAGAGCTCATGTTATAGCACGGGGAACTCACTCCACCACTACCGGGTGGGCTATAGCGGGTGAGCTGAAACCGGCGTGAGCTGGTACCGGCATTAGCTGGTACCGGCATGAGTTGTTAACGGCATAGCTTATCAACTCATTTATTTTGGTGAAACATTAGATAAGTTATGTACACTCTAAAATAATGAAGAACTTTCATTACCTATCTATTTGCAAAGCTAAGCTGTTGGATCAGTCTTGATGCTCATCTCCCCGATCTCGCAGCTTACTCGTCTCAACACTTTTGTTTCCAACAAAAACACTTATTATATATTTCTGTAATATGAATATTATGGATGCTTTTTTACTTTCTAACTTTTTTATATGGATAGAATACAGTTACATACACAAGTTTAAATATTGCCAGCAGAAACTTACCATTAAACTGTCTCCGCTACACTACTCCTATTATTTTATGTACTCTACATGCACTGCTGTTGTACAACGTCAATAAGTAAGAAGGATATGTCATATAAAAAATGTGACAAAGGGCAATAAATCAATACTGCACTGTTTAACTGCAGAATGATGCATGTGTATATGCATATGTCAGATATCATTTGCAGACAGCTGTGTCGTGCGTGTTCTCTGCAGTCTGCAGATTATTCGCTGATTTCTGCTGATATAAATAAGCAGACGACTATCAAATATTCTCACGCAAAATGCGAGAATAATGGATGGAAGTCTGCTTAACAGAAAAAAGTTTTTTTGTAAAATTACCACAAACGTTAGAAATAATCCGACCTACACTAAGAGTAGTAAATATACTCCGCTATCGTAACTTAACTAAAAACTGTGAATATATTTACTAGAAGCGGTAGTAAGGCCCGTTACGCTAGTTTTTTTATTTGTCTTAATATAATCAATCATGTAAGCCACAAAATGTCATCTTTAAAGGCTTTTTGGGTTAATAGGATACTTGCGTTGATCACAACAAACACATTTTCACGTATGAAACCTTTTCATGGCTCGTTGAGAGCAGGGAACGCTATGAGACTTTACTAGCAGATTTGTTAATTGACTACAAAAATTGTAAGAAAATTCCACTATTGCCATAGTAAAATCACCACGCTAAGCAAAGGTCAGATAATTTTCAACGCTGAGCTTAGTAACTATACTTAGATTGTCCATATTTACAAGCCAAGTAGTATTTTAACTACGCCAGACAACGTGAATTAATCAAGAGGTATAGTTATTTTACTTAAAAATTTTTCACTCTGTTGTCTATATCAGCGGAACACAGCATGCTTATCTATATAGTTGAGAGGGCGCTATACTGTCGTCATTTACTGATCAGCAGCACATACTTTAGTAGTTGGAAGGGGTCTGTACTGTCGCCATTTACTGAATCTGCTGGGCACTGGCAGCGTTGAGCATTTTTGGAATACATTTATACATCTTATGACAGATGTATAAATATATGCATAACTATATATACAACTAGTAGAACCTAGCCTTACCGACAGACCTGATATCTCGATTGATACAGAAAATAAATAATTGGCGAGTGTTCGTTGCAAACTTTAAAAAAATTTCCTTTAAAACATTGAACAATAATATTTGTAACACACTGTAAAGGTATTATACTGGAGCGCTCAACTCATTTTTTTTGCTACCCACAATAATTTTTTACAAACAATATTAAATTTAAACTTACTGTTGCCTTGCCCCCAAAAAAACTAAGTGTCATTTAATAAATTAGTATTTTGTGGACTTTTAAGAGTTGAGCGCAATTCGCTTGCCAAATCTAAGAGCATTCCCAAAGTTTCATGCGATTTGGTTCAGTAAAAAAGAAGAAAAGTTAGCAATGGCAAAACGGCTCTCGCAATTTGCACTAAATTGAGTAACTTTCAGAAACATTCCGGAAACGTTTCTAAAACTTACGCTGAGCCTAGCAACTGATATTGCCCGATTTGAAGACCTTTCCGAAACGTTTCTGAGCTTTTGGGAGAAATGATTGTGAGTTTCAAATTAAACGTTATAAAAATATTTCTGAAACGATTTGTGCCATGTTAGTTGTGTTATATCAATAAATTCTCGTTGTACTGTTTAAATCAAAGGTAATGTATGACTGATTGCAATTGTTGACATGATTATGTTTTTATCTTTAAATTAGATAAATTTTTTATTCTGAAATGGAACTGATGTACGCGGTAAATCATCCTTTTTACAACTTTCATTGTAAAAAGGTAGCCCGGAAGATGTCAACATAATGTGGCTGAAATATGAGAAAAATTTTTTAATTAATTTTTGAATACATGAATAGTCCTGGTATTTGATAAAGTTTCTTAATTTATCATGGCAAAAATACCCTGTTTTCAAAGTAATTGATTCATTCAAAATTATTAACGATTAGTTTGGAAAAGAAATACTGTTTTTCGAATTGGTATGGGAAATATATTTTCATGTACAGAAGTAACGAGATTTTTCAAAGTAATAATATTGTATTGACTAAGTACTTTATTAGCGTAGGCGATATTGTTTTTTCCATCAGGAAACCCATAAAAATAGTTATTTTTTGTTTATCCAGCTTTCGCCTCAAGATACAGTGTGTTTCTTTTATTTAAAGGATACATCGTCATGAAATTATGTCAAAATGATCTGTGCACATTCATATAAATATTTTTGACGAGCTGTAATTTGTTTTGAAATATTCAGCGACTATTTTATCATGATATATTAAGAATATGGAAAATAAACGTTATGTTTAAAAGTGGATTTTAACCTCTATATTAGTGCGCCTAAATATTTATTATCAGTTTAGGAAACCGTTTAATTGTTATTATTCGTATATCTTGCTTTCCCTTCAAGATTTAGCGTTTTTCATTTTTTTGAAGTTAATAATGTCTTGAGTTCATTTTAAAGTGAATTGGATTTATCTGCATGTTTTTTTTACAGAGGCAAAATTTTTTTATAAATTTTTTTGTTTGATTCCATGAAGATATCGCCTAAAATATAAGCTGTGCTAGTCTTCGTAAGAGCATATGTACATATCTGTACTATAGAGCCACAGCCTGAAATGTTCAATGAGTATATGTGGCGACTCAAATAGCCCGCGCTAACCAATACAAGCTTTGCGGTCCACTCGCTAGATGGCCAAGCCTGCAAGTAGCTTGCCCGCAAGCGAACTATAAACTTTAACTGTATAAAATCGAAATAAAGCACTGCGTTACGCGGGATGAAATTTGATACACGACCCCCCCCCCCCACATAGGTTCTATTATGTCAGGGTGTTCAGTATTAAATTCCTGCCAGGATCACTTTGGCCAGAATTTAATACCCGATCCGTCCAACATGGATTTTTTAATGTCAGGGGGTTCGGTATTAAATTCCTGCTAGAATCACACTGGCCAGAATTTAATTCTCGATCCCTTTATCATGGGTTTTCTCGTTCCGGGAGATCGGGTACAACACCTGGTCAGCGTCACGGTTTTTCTTCGTTATCCCCCAGTGCCACTTTCAAGGCGTACCATAAGAAGCATAGCTTTACAAATAGATTTTTTTCTCTACAAATGATTATATTAGACAAGCGTTTTGCAGGAAAATTTAGTATTCTCTGCAGAATTGATTATAATTTCTTTTTTTTTTCTAAAAGTATCCAGGTTTTTATAAATTCACTGTTTTCAGATCATCATAATAACAATCCTTAAAGGAATATAAAAATATTTATGGCATATATTAGTAAAAACTATTTATCAATTACTATTAAGTTTGTATAAATGAATAAATAAACATTTTTATTTCCATGCATCATAAGTTATTAAACCTATCATATTGTTTTTATAAAATAGTTTTGCGTCCAAAGTTCTCTGGCCTTTGCGTGGTAAATTTATATTGCTTTCATATAGAGAAAGCTTCGTATCAGTAAAAAAAAATTTTTCCTAGAAATACGTTAGAAATGTTTTATATAGTGTCTAGAATGGAAAAGTACCATTTTTATAAAAAGTCTGTCTCTCTCTCTCTCTCTCCATCTCTCAATGTGTGTGTGTATATGTGTGTGTGTGTGTGTGTGTGTGTGTGTGTGCGTGCGTGCGTGCGTGTGTGTTTATGTAATCAGTGATATCTTAGGAACTCAACGGTAGATTTCAACGATTTTTATCTTCAAATTTTTGTTTTCTCGTCCTTACAGCGACTCGGAAAAAAAATTTAAGTTTCATACCTCATTAAGGTTTTTATAACAATTCTCATGGTCACAAACAGGTTTTACACTCTTTTAAGGGTAAACAAATTTTTATTTGAATTTCAAAATAGTAACATCCGATATAGCTTTATAATAGCCCTACTTTACATTTTGAATCGTTTTGAGAAAATATTTTGTATAGTTTTTATTTAAATAATAGTGAGAATTTTGTGGAAAATACCTGATATCTTAAAAACCTTTTAAGTAATATAAATGATTATAGGCTTAAAACTTTTTTTTATATCCTTGCATTAATTGAAAAATAAAAATTTCAGTTTTTACCTATTATGATTGTTATAACAATATGTTATGTCCCACAATCGGTTTCTTGCTACTTTTAGGGTAAAACAATTAAAAAGCAATTAATGTAATAGTTGTATCTCATAACTCATTAAGGCAGCTTTGTTTGCAATTGAAAAACTTTGTTTTTACTCCATGCCTTTTTTTATTGAAGAAAATCCACAATTTTTTTTCTCTAATGAGTCATATCTCAGAAATCCTCTAAATGATTTTCATGATCTAGGGCTCCAAATGTTTCTTTTTATATCTTTATATAGGTTTACAAACAAATTTAATGTTTTATTACCCATCAAGGTTGTAATAACAATTTTTAATGCTGAAAAAATAGCTTATGCTGTTTTTGGAGTGAAAAAATTGAAATTTGATTTCATCTCTGTTAGATTCTATAGATAATTAAATAGCTTTACATAATTCAATAATATTTTAACTGAAAGATGACTTTATAACGTATATCAATTTTAGTAATAAAGTCTAATTATTTTTTCTTTTGTTTTGAATTAAACAAAATTTTAACAATATTTTTGGTGCTATTCGGGTAAAAATTATATTACTTTCAAAATAATTCTACATCATAGAGCATGAAAATAGCTTGTTTCCACAATTAAAATCACTCAAATATCTACTTTTATTTCTTTTTTTAGGTAAATGATTGCAGAATAATGTTGTTGAGGAAGCTTTTTGCTAACTTATTGGCAGCCGTTTTTTTTTTTTTTGTTTAACACCTAGTTTAGCATCCACTGATTCTTTATTCATAATTGTGAGCAAACAGCTCCCAAAATAAATTACGAATAAGAATGTGTCAATAGATATTTTAAGTATGATATTTCTGAGAATAAAGAACTTTAGCTTATGGCACTCTTACTTCGAAACATAACGAAACAGAATTATAGTCAGATATAGTTAGGGGGCCAGGTAGGGTCCCGTGACCTTTTGAGTTAGGACGGACCCAAAAAAGATTTTTTGATGTATTTTTTCCTGCTGAACACAATTTTCGATGGTGAGTCACTGTCCGAGTAGTCAATTTGTTGTTATCAACAAATTATTGTAACAAAATAGAAATATTGTTTTTTTGCCGAAGAAAAAAATTTTCTTTACTCTTTGGCACATTCTGAACAAAAAGTTTTATATAAAGTATACTTGTGAGCCCCATATTTTACGCGTAAAAAAATCGCAAAGTTTTAAAAAATGCTATTTTCACGGTTTATGATCTCTTGTTACGCAAAGCTGATTTTATCATTTTAAATTAAAACCTCTCATATTATCGGAAAAACATTGTATTTTAATAATATGCCAACATCAGCTGATTATTTTTTATCCCTTTAGTCTGAACAGCTTCACAGTAACGTGCCTTTTTCGTGTGATGGTATAGGCTCTAAACAGCATATACATGTTTTTGTAAAAGTTCATTCTTGTTCATTTATTTGGACGGACCCGTCACAGTTTTTTTGATGTAGTTTCGCCTGCTTAAAACGATTTTTGAGGGTCACTGTCCGAGTGGTCAATTTTTTCTTATTAACAAATTATTGTAACAAAATAGAAATATTGTTTTTTGCCATAAAATTTTTTCCTCATTCTTTGCCACATTCTGAACGATAAGTCTAATATAAAGTATACTTGTACACCTCAAGTTTTTCGTGTAAAAAATCGCAAAGTTTCGAAAAATGCGATTTTCACGGTTTTTGATCTCTTGCTATTCATTTTTCGGCTTCTGCAGATGGTGAAAAGTTATGATGAGTGTGAGCTGCTCTGCACCATCTTACTGGAGCAGATAATACTAGCAAAGTTGGTACAAAATGAAAAGCTTTGCAGGAAAATCCGGAAAATTATTTATTTAATTTTGGAAAGGGTGAATACAGTATATTCATGCTTTCGTAAGCGACTTTTTACTCGTAACAAGTAAATATAACTCTACTCACAAATGAGTGAAAAAATTGTCAGTGTCCTGATCTTGCCTAAAGCATCTTATGTGATCCGTCAAATAGATTACTAAAAAATATTTATTACATAAATTTTGATTTTTACATAATTAAAAAATATCAGCGATATACTACATTAATATTTACAAGTAAGGAGAGTACTTTATGGCAATTTAAATATCGTATGTCCTTATTACGTCACAAGCCCGAGCCTCTACCCATTACTCCTGAAATTTGACCTGCTCTATTTAGGAAAATTTTTTATTCATGTAAAAAAAGAGAATATACGTGTCCAATACATTTCTACAGTACGTCAGAAAATGATATATTTTTGAAATTCAAATGGCTGATCTTGTATTCAAGCTTCTATTTGATTGAAGAATAAAGTAACTAGTACATTTTTTGCATTTGCTGATTATTTAGAGTCAAGTGTAAACGAATCATTAGACAGTGCAGAAAAATATTGAGTAAACGTTGTAAATAAACATTCAAAATGTAAAAGTTTTGATAAGTTACTAGTTTGGTCGTACCGTTACAGTAAGCGATGCCTATTAGAAGACTTGCCTCCAACTTCAAATTCTATTAAGTTACACACATTAAGAGCGTATTATGTAGTATATAATCAATTAAACTGTTTGGACAGAAACGCTTTTGAAATAGACCCTACCAATTTTAGGTTTCTGGAAATCGATGAATTACTGATGCCAAAAAAAGTTGACACGTTGATACCCCCTTGCCCTACCTGGCCCCTTAACTACTAGTACTAATCGATTTACATCCAAAAATATAGTAAATGAATCAATCAGATTATTTTAATTTTTTTTTTTTAGATAATATTACATGAAAAACATTGAAGTTTCGCCGTAAATGTATTGTCAAGTACACGATGATAAAAGATATACTTTGTAGTTTGAATATTTTATATAGTACAACGTAGTTGCTTTTAACTTCGTTTTTAAAAACTTTCAAACAAATGTTTGACACAAAATGACGCTTGAAAATTACATAACATATTTTTTTGACATTTTTACGGATTCCCGATAATACACACATCAAACTATAACGTATTTTAGCTTAACTGATGAATATTTTTTGTAATATATTTGGTAAATTTAGAATTGTTTAGAACAACACTAAATGAACAACTCATAAATTTTACAGTGTAGGAAAGAAAGAATTACATAATCAAGAAGCGAATTGATATGTATGCATAAGGGTGGCCTTGCTATAAGAGCTGTTTGTATACGAAAAACTCGTTGGTAGCTGTGTAGCACCACAAAAAGACATTTTGTACTGCGGGAGCCCCTACTAAATTTATGTAGCTTATGCATTGTCAAGTTAGTACAGCCAAATTTTTGTGTCCGTACAGTTTGATACAGCGCAAAACCCTTAAAGCGTAAGCGTTTTGGCACTATGAGTTCAACTGAGGCACAAGAATAGATATAGTTATATGAGTTAAAACGCGTCAACCGGATCAGTGCTACGGCCAAAATGTGGTAGCCGTTACATAGGTGGTCTCGATCTTAAAATTTTTTTTTTTTTATAAATTTTATGATTCCATGTGGCCCTAGCCCAAATTCTAGGTGTCATAAAATGGTTGTAAGAATGAAAATTCGCAACAGGTTAACTCGTTTTTTAGCTTAAATTGTAGCTGTTTGACGCCTTTAAAGGGCTTGTATGGTAGGTTGTCAAAGTCTAACATGACGGACCCAATATGGCTGTTAAATGTAATATATAAGAATTAAATGGGTCGCTTGATATGAATTCAAGGTCAGATTAGCTAAATTCGAAATAGCGAATCCAAGATGTTGGACAGAATTTTCTAAAATCGACTGATTTTCACCAAATTTGGTACAGGGAGGTTTTTGGTGTCGTTGATCATGAATCTGAAGTCGGATCTGCAAAATTCTAGATGGGGGATCAAATATGGTGGAGTTTTCATTTAATTACTTGAATTTTACTGTAATACGTGGGTTTTTACGTTCGATGAGTACGAATCTCAGTTGACATTTTTATAATTCAAGATGATCGACCCAATAAAGTAGATTGATTTATTAGGTTTTCAATGGATTGAGTCTCAAAATTCTCGGTGCACTAACTATTTTTTGTGAATATTATTCCAAAGCTATGTAAAATTCTCGATTAAAGCATGTTTTTATACAACATGATATAAATTCGTGTATATAATGAAACTTAACATAGTCGGAAAATAATAATAACCGTAAAAGTTTTGCTACTGGAAGTCAGTTGTCCCAAAGAGAGACACAAGACTGTTTGATAAATATTTTTATATTTAAATATACAGTTCAATGTCTCCATTGAAACCGCTGCTGTAAGTAGCTTTATTAGACCACAAAAAGACAGAATCCTTCGATTACGACTTCAAATAAACAATAAAAGCACTAAATTTAAGCATAAATTATTAAAAAAATTATTGTATGTGCATTTATTACACTATAACTCTTTACTCTAGGAACCCGTATTTCTTCTACGTAAATCTGATTTGTATAAGTATAATGAGACATTAATCTAAATATACGTGGAAAAAATCTTGTACTATTTCATAATACAGTAGAACAAGATATGGAATAATATATTTAATTAATTTAAATCGAATTGATATTTGAATATTTATTTTAATATATCTATACGAAGTAAATAGATTAAAATTAATGAAGTTGAGAAGTAATCGAATTATTGCATTTTTACAAAACACCTGAGATTTAATTATTATAATCTTATAAAGTTTAAGCTACATGTTTTTTAACAATACCTTTTCATGAAAAATAATAACCTTAATAGTATAAACGTACTTTATCAATACGTTGAATTTGAGATTTATATATAGTCATAGCAAATGCTAAAACTAAGTGAATTGCTTTCTATATGGAATGAAAGGCAGTGGAGATGTATTACCGGATTCGATCGCTCCTAGGCTTATAATAGAACAAGTCTTTAAAAAGATATCTGCAAAAACTTATGTTTTTAAAATTTATTCATCTGTCAAGCATTTTAACATCAAAACTAGATATTTATTTTTATATTAGATGATGTGAGTGATTTTACCATGTATAGTATACACCAATCCCTGAAAGCATTTGATTTTGAAAAAAAGTCTTAGATTTTGTATTTTTTAGAGGCAAATAGCTGTAATCTTAGCATGCCGGCCTATAGGGGTAAGTCGTACAGTTATTAACACGTTCAAAGTGATTGACCTGTGTAATTTTTACATGTATATATATACAGGCTCCATCTTCAAATACACGTGGCGCACAATGGGCAAAAACAGTCAAAAAAGTGCGCATCACATATTTTCCGATCAATTTTTGTAATGTATAAGTTTGAAATTTTTTTTTACTAGTACGTAAATTTAGTTTTGAGTAACTAGTAAAAAATACTATAAATTTAGTTATAAGAAAAAAAAATATTGTGCGTAAATAATATAGACAAAATTATTTACATTAGTTGTATTTAATGAATCGCATTTTCGACATTATTGTACTTGATCAGTCTTGTTCTGTTGATGAGTACTTAAGTAAGTTTATCACTTCCCAAGGTAAGTTAATAGGTTCCTCCTTTTTTTCTTTGCACAGTATTAAGGGGCAAATATAGGGATCACGTTTTCTTAAGTTTTTAATAAAGAGTCTTGCTTCATTGTGTTTCACTTCCAATCCATTTTGATGTACATGTTGCTTTATCTCATCAACTTTAGTCGAAATTTCTTCATCAAGTTTTTCATCGTATGGTATACTTTGGAAGTTAGTTTTAAATAAAAACCGTGATTGAGAACAAAATGTAAGTTATTAAAGAACAAACGGAATTCGCTCTCCAGCAATTTTTTGATGAAATTTTAGCCAAGATACGGAATAAAACATATTAATACTAGCCTTACCCATTATAAACAGTACATCTAAACAGTTGACCACTCACAATAATTTTGATAACTATCAAGCATACAAGGATACCGAATCGTAAACACTCGCCGCAAAAAACGTAAACATAATATAAACTCAGAGGCACAGTCGTTGTAGCTTACACTAGTTACTCATACAGTAAAATGAAATGGATTATATCTATGGACGAAAAATAAAGTTTTAGTGGGACTGTTTGAATATAAACAAAATGAAAAAGAATAATTAATTAGATGAGGACTAAAATTCGGACCCGTAATAAGTCTTGTGCCTCGGTTACGCTCGTAATTTTCACACATAAAGAATGACTAAATTATCGCGTATAAGCGTGTTTAAACGTATATAATTCAAAAAGTAGCAGAAAGAAGCACTTGGAATAAACGGAATTCATATCTGGTAACACAAAACTTTTAATTTTTACAACACATACCTCAGCCATCTGCAGCCACAATTAGTTCTGTCATTTGAAAAATTATCAATTTTTGTGATTTGTAGTCAGATTCCAGTTTTTTACCACCCTAGTACATTTCTTATTAAAATGTTATATTTTAATTTTAAAGAGGATTGTCTTAATATATGTAACAAAATAATACAAAAAAATATCAGCCTTAATCACGAATATCGGATTGACTATTGGAAGAAAGTTCGTACGTGGTATTAAAAAGCTGTATTTAACAACCATTGATTCTATAAATTTTCTTGTAAACTCTTGCTATTTATTGAGCTTACATACATTTTTTTCCAATATATTTTGTTGTTTCTTGTTATTTAACATATTAAATGTTATAACACTGGAAAAAAAATTTTTTCTTTGTTTTTGCGCGCTTTTTCAATTGTTTTTGCCCATTGTGTGGCGGTCTATTACTATCGGGGGATTAACAACTGTACCGTTTACCACTATTCGAAGCTTTTTTTTACAGTAAGTGGTATTTACAGTATGTAGAGCTTTTCAAGTACGTAAATCTTGAACATTTCAGCTTTGGTCTGTAATTTAGTCGATTTTATTAACATTTTGTTTGGTATTGTCCTAGGCTTTCTCTGATTAAGTTGAGTGATGTTTCCATTGCTTGTGCGTTGTTAATACTCTACCATTTCTTCACTGCATATTCAACTAACGTTTTTCAGTTACTGATTTTTTTTGTTCTGGTTTACTTGTCTCTGTCACTATTATCCCTGGTTGGTTGACCAGAAGATTTGCTGGTTCATGTATTGTATCGGTGTTTGTGCCAATCGCATGTTCGAGATGTTTCTCGTCATCTTTATCCAAGGTTACGAATAAACATTTACCTGTTTTCCCTATTCTTGCTATTATTGCTCTAAGCTATCTGTTTGTTTTCGAACCGGTTAGTAGTATAACTGCCTTTTGTGGTTCCTTTTCCGTTGTGACAGCCATTTCGCGTAATTATTGTAATTTGTGTCTCGTTAATACTCTGTACGAATTCATGTCATGTCTTCATAGTCCATCAATTTGGATGTGTAACTATTGTCCTACTGTTAAGAAAAAGTATTGACCGATCCTTTGGTTCAATTTAAAAGTTACACTTCAAGTCAAGATTGGTGAGATTTTTCCTGCTATCAGTCCGGGGTTATCCTTTAGTGGGCAAGTACTCCATTTCTTTGCTTCTGGTATTCTATATGGCCCCTATAAGGAATGACTGTCTATCATTTTTGTTTATTTTCTCGCACATCGGTAACTGTATCGTATTTTTATACGGATTTTTGTCTTATAACTCTTACGTCTCCATTATTTATGCATTTTTATCTGGGAATAAAGCCTTTAGCACGCATGCCTTGTTTATATTGTCAACGTGTACCACTTTCATTTGATCATTCCTTTGTAGTTTACCATCGTCATTTTTATAGTTTATCCTCGTTATTTTGTAGAGCCCCTGATATTAAGTGGCAAACTTTCCTTCTGATGGTTCTTTTAAAATATGCACTATCACACCTACCATGAAACATTTTGTGACTAGTTTTCTATCGTTACACTATTTCTACTAGTATTTATTGTGTACTTATGTTCTTGCTGCTAGCGTCCTTAGCTGCATCAGCGTTTCTGTGATTTGCGTCAATAGTTATATGTACGTTTGCTCGCTCTCTGGCTGTTGGAAGCTTGATAGAAGTTTAGCACACTGGCCGAATACAAGCTTGTATGGCGAGCAGCCTGTGCTCGCATGTTCAAATGTATTGTAGGCAAGCATACACAGTGGCAATAACTTGTTTCAGTTCGCGGTTTTATCAAGGTATAACTTTAAACATTCTGCTAAGACATGATACATGCGCTTTATTTCGCCATTACATTAAAGTTGGTGGGTGGTACTCCCCATTTGGTAAATTTTTCAATAATCTTGGGAATTTTCCCATGGTTTTTTTCTCGAAATGGGTTCCGCGATCCGATAATAATTTCTCTGATGCGCCAAAATATGCTATGCATTAATCAGTTAGTGCCCTCACTGTTTACTCGGCTGTCACTCTCTGCACAGACTCCAAAACAATATATTTCGTCAGCCAGTCTTGTATAGTGAGTGTGTGTGTATGTGTGTTGCTGCCAGCTAAAGGGTTATTTACTGGTCCATAGAAATGTATACATATTTTTCCGAATGGTCTACTTGGTGTGACAGTAATAAGCGTTGTTCGTCTTGTCTTTACGCGTACTCGCTTTTTCGTTTGACGCGTTGGACAACCACGTATAAACTGTCGTACGTCGGGCCTCACATTTCGCCAGTAAAAATTTTTTCTGATGTGATTATATGTTTTAATAATACTTTTGGTCCCAATAACTGTCAATTCACAGGTGGAACAAATAGCATATTAATGTACAGGGTTGCCATAATTTTTACGCCTTTAAAAATTTCTCTGGACTGCTCCACCAAGTCGGTCCACTGTGTTGTATTGAGGATTAATAGGTCACGTATCCTTCCTATACACTCTAGTTAATATTTATCAGAAAACTTTAAAGTGATTGGATGCACTTCTAGATATTTGATTTGAAGTATGTCTTGTCAAAGGGCGATTTCACATACATTGTCATGACTGACACTTTCATAATGTTCGTCCGCATTACGTCTCCTACCAATTTTTTCTCGCTATGTAAAGCTATTGGGTTAATATCCCCTCTCTAGTAAAGTGCGTCAATTATTTTTGTATCTGGTAATTTGTATGTTATCGTAGTGACGGCTATGATATCTAGATATCGAGATTTATGATGTTTTGTTCGATGCATCCTTTGAAATGGTGCCACCTGTCAGTCATCTTGTGGTAGCCATGGCGGTCTTTTCTGTGGTATGCGTGTCCTGCATACTCTGTATTTATCAAGTGTTGCTGGGCTTATAATCTCTTTTGGCTCCACTCGCTCTTTCTTGCCACTGCTTTCCTCGCTCGGTTCTGGTAATCTTTTGAAAGTCCAAACGTCTTGCATAAAGGGGTGGCGGGGTATGCAGTGCAGGTAGTCACGTTGTTCATATGCTTAATCCTCTTTGCTCTTTTTTCCTTATGCTTCTCTAGTTAGATTTTCTCTTCATCTGCGTTTCCATTAGGTTTGCTGTCAAGTAGCCCATTTGTGTCTGAATCGACCTTTTTTCCGTTATGTTCCTACTGCTAACTTTCGATCAAGTCGTCGTCCTTATTTATATCATTCTTTGATAGCAATAAATTTGTTTCTGTTTTTCTCAAGCAAATCTTGATAATCTTCGTCTTAAAGGTATACCTATTTAAATTCTTTGCCTTCTTTACCTACGGAATCTTGATAAATTGTAAATTTCGATATCACTTAAATGTGTATGCATAGAGTTTCTTCGAATTCTTGGAAAAATATGAAAGGTCATTCCCCATTGCCGAACTTATGCCGGTTCTTAAGAATTTTTCAGGTTCCTTTGGGGTCTTTGCATTTATGTAACCATTAAGATTTTAGTACGGCCTCTCTAAGTTTGACTGTTGATATTTTTAGTCCATGTAGAAGTACAAGAGCATGAAAGAAGCAGCTTACATCGTGTAATTCGTCAACCATCTCGAGCAGTTTATACGGGTTCCTTGCAAGATATTGCGCTTCTTCGAGTTCTCGCGTCCTCTTCTTTGTTTATTTCTATATCGTCTTCATCAGTGCTTTTCGTTGACTCGCTGTTTTGTCAATGCGTGGTAGCATCGGCATGCATAGATTCTAGCCCTTTATTTTCCGTCAAAATCTTGGCACCTTATATCCACTGTAACGTTCGCATGAAAGTTGTCTATCAAATCGTCAAGTATCGCCTCGATTCTTTTGTCTAGCCTGCTGCTCTTTCTTGGGTGCTCTTCTTTATGTGATGATTCATTAACATGCTTTTCATGGTCTATTTTTTACATCTTGGCTACACTATTTTGGTTTTCTCTCCCTTACTGTCTTTAGCTCTCCCGCAGTCGTCATCGTATTTTCTACGGTATCCTTTAATCTCTGCTCTCTTTCTCTTTCGGCTCCCTCTTCTGCTATTCTTGTATGCGCAGGTTACCAGCCCCAGTGTTCTTTTCTCTTTAATTCTTTTTTTGCCTCGTCCTTCGTGGTCAACCATGTTTTGCAGTGTGCTATGACTATTTTCTTTGAGGCATCATCCCATTTAGAGATTTTGAAAAAATCAGGTGGTTTGCTATTGGATGTATCCTATCTGCGTCTAGTTTTTGCTACGTTCGGTTATATAAATGCCTTTTTCTACATTCTTCTCCATAAACGATGTACTCGTCACTTTAACGTATTTCTGCATATTTTGTTCCCGGCGCAGGTCTGCTTGCTTGTTGCCAACTGGCCCTTTTAATAATATTCATTTCTCAGTATCACTTTTTCTGTTTTTTCTAATAATATTTTTCTGTCTTTCAGTACAATCCCTATATATTCGTGTGTGTGGTGCGCTTTTATCGCCGAGTTTTCTTTTCACTTGTTCTTCCAGTAACTACTTTAAATTTTTTCCCACAAAAATACGGTCTAGTTTGCTCCTTTGCATATACTTTGACCAGCAATTCTTAGTCGTACCCAGGGAAGCTAAGTTCACTTCCTTTTTAACAGCGTGATGTGTATTCACACGGTTAATCTTTGCCTACTTTCCCTTTACTTAATATTGCACCTACAACAAAATTGAGGGCATCTGTCGTGCATAATGCTTCTACGAGCATGTCAAATGCTTGTTGTTAGGGTTCATGATATTTAAATTTGGCACCGTTTTGAAACAGTTTTAAATTTGGCTCGGCTATTTTTGCGTATTTTTTTATAAAGTGCCTGTAATATACTGTAAGGCCTAAAAATTGTTTGATTTTCTTTGCATTCGTTGATCTCGGATAGTTTTTACCGCTATAATTTTTTCGGGAATTGTTTTTATCTGGCCGTTACCGACCCTGTGACTCGGCACTTTTGCCTCGTGCTCCCAAAATTGGCACTTTGTTGATTGTTAAGTTGTTCTCTGCTAATCGTTTTAGCAACCTCTTAAACCTTCTTCCATGTATTTCCATTGTCTCTGCAAATACCATTACGTCATTCATATAGACCTCTATTTCGTATCCTTAAAGGCCCGCTAGTACTAATGTTATTGCGTTCATTGGTAAACCTGTACATTCCATCGGCATGCGCTTGTATTAGAAGTGCTCATCCAAACTTAAGAAGGCTGTTTACAATCGTCTTTTTCGTCTATTTCTCCTTGGAAAAATTTTATTTTTAGATCTACGACGGTGATGTAGCGGGCGGGTGCAAGGTGATTCAAAATATCGCTCTGGAATGGTAGTAAATAGCACAAGCCAACTGCTGCTTCGTTAGGCAGTCTAGAATCTGTGACAACATTCCAACGCTTACCCTCATCACGATCAGGGTAATTTATAACCATCCATGTGTTAGACTTGTATAGTGACGTGGAAGGCTGAATTATGCCTTAGTTTTCTCATTTTTTTAGTTCTATATTCATCTGCTGTCTCATTGCCGTCGGATAGCCAATTCTTTTTGCTGCGATTGGTTTTTTAGTTATTAATAATTTCCTTTGTTTTAAAAGGATTGTCGCTGTTTGGGGCTTTCCGGCGAGGCCAAACACAAAAGAGTCAAATTTCATCAATTTACGCTCATCCAATTATTATTCATTATAATTAGTCATGTCTGTTAGTCCTTATATCTCTTCTATTCTCGCTTCTTTATTTATTAAAGAATTATTTTTTTTTTGTTTGTTGTCATTCTCAACTTTACTATATTTTTTATTAGTTTGGTCTCGATAAGATAATCTTATCACGGCCTTCTTTAAGCCTTTGGCGTCGCTTGCATAGACGCCATACAGTTTTGCCCCGTGAATTATCTCATATTCTAGCAATTGTACATGAGGCATGGGTATTTTTATTGGTTTGTCAGTAATAATAATAATAAATTTAGCGTATACTTTCTTGCTGTTGTTGCTTGCTATGAAATTGCCGAATGAAAGGCCCTTATTTGATTTTTGGAGGGGTATCCATCCAACTATAGTACCTCACGCCACATGGGGCAAAAGATATACGCAGTGTTTAGTCTATACTATATTTGGCTGCCACGCTCCTGTAATAGTCGTTTATTAATATATTGAGTCCATATATCACGATTCCATTTGCATCAACAAAGATTTAAATTTATCTTAGAGTACAGACGAATATGATTATCACGAAACAGTAAGCACATGCACAACATAAGTACACGATACAGGAATTTTGTGCACATAATTACCTATTGTGTACATGTACGTGGTACAGATGATTCACATGTTTTGTTTTCATATGTTAAAATGCTGTTTTATACGCTGTAACGATCTGAACTATAATATTGACGTATACATTGAAAAAAACTACCGCAACTAACGTATAAGTACGCTCTGTGAAGTATCTAAGGTTATGTCATGTATTTACAAGTAAATTTTCGGTTTCCGTTAGCTGGCTAGCCTGATTTAGCTGCTGCCGCTGTTGCTGCTAGTTCTATTTTGTATATCTATATCTATCTGCACCGTAGATAAGTGCGCATACCAGCAGGGATGAACAGTGCTACTTTTGAGCGAGATTTTGGAGACAAAAGTGCGTACTGTGGCCCGGGGTATGATACAATGATCTTTCTATGCGTTCCTTTTACATGCAAAAAAACTATTTATCTAGATCTTCTGCAGATTTTGAATGCCTCTGGTCCTAGCAATATCTGGTATCTTTGTGCCACTTAATACTCATACATTATTTTTGGCGCATATATGGCCGTTGAATTCCTTTCATATACTAGATTTTATTCACGCGCGGTTTCCGCAAGATAAGTTATTGTTTCCTGCTTTCAATGTGTCTTGTGTCATTATTAAATAACTTTTCTTATCACAGCCTTTTTTTTGCACCTAATTGTTGCTTTATAAGTCTTTAATATTTGTGACAAAAAAGTTATCTATTTTCTATTTGAAAATAACGTATTGTACAATTTATTATCGAAAAAAATAATGTTTACTGTAACAACTCTTTATAATCGTAATCTCATACTGCAGTCCTCTCTTTTTTATGACCTTAAATGATTTTTATTTAATCCCATGATCGATCCCTTAACATAGCTACGTAAAGTTGATCGTGAATAAAACATTTAGTCTTACATCTATTTATATTTTGTTTAAATGTTTGTCATTGCTGTTATTTGTGGTCATTGCAAAAGTTTATTTTAGCAGAAAATTGTCGCCTCTTCAAAGTAAATGGATGTTTATTTTTACAGTAAAGAGTGATACGGTTCAAAAAAAAAATATTAAGCTTGTCTCCAGTTAATACTGTACATTTTAGCAAGTGGTTAGAAAAGTCAATAATTTGTAATCTAGTATTGTTGCGTTGTCCTTTATTAATACTAATACATTTTGTACTAATATGTCATCGTTGTGATAATTTAAAACACCATTGCCAACGTTTAGTAAAAACTTAGCAAACCTAAGCTCTTGCGGTAGCACTTTTATGTTGTCGATTGGAATTTTAAAAAATTCCTCCATAAATAGCTACATTTATTAGATAACTCTATTATTTTGCTACGTGTTCCATGAACTTTAATAGGGAGAAGTTGTCTAAAATCCACTTCTAAGACAATAATTCTATCTCCAAAGGAAAATTCGTTGATCATATTGAATTTCAAAGCTCTATCGACTATTGGCAATGCCAAGTCATATTGCTTCTATTCCTGTGAATGCCATTTAAAAGGACATTAATATCTTCAAAAAATAATATATTCTTAATTGTTTTGTAAACGGAAGTTTTTTCATATCCTCCTTGTCTTTCTAAGAAAAAAAAAGTTATGTCATTATGTTTTTCTTCTCGTAAAGCCTTTAGAACTTTATCACCAACTCATTTTTGTTACTTGTTTAATTTATTATATTGTTGATAGCCTAATTCTAATGCCTGATCTGTAGTTAGATTATCATCATCATTTGATGGATAGGTTATAGGAAATTGATCCATTGTTGGACAATCAGTGAAACTTCTACCTTCCTTTTTTAACAAATCGCTTATCTAAGAATATGCCGTGTGATAACTTACGTCTTTAACATTTAAAACAGAAAAATCTTCCGACAATGCATCTTAAAACACTTCCTATATTTCTTTAGGATGAATATGTTGACAATGCCTCAGTATACTAACAAATAAAAGTCTAAGTCTTCGTGGCATCATCCATTTTGTAGCCTCATCTATGGCTTTAATCCATTTGTCATCATCTATAATGGATCCCCAGTGCCAAACAAGCTGCTGTAAAACAAGACTATAAATCCTCATTTATAGTCCATAAATCAATGTAACTCGTAACGCCTTTTATATATAATAGTAGTAACCAAACCGTTATATTTGGGTCAGACTGACTGAAAACATACAACCAAATGTTACAATATTTTTTCGAATGGTCCAAATAGTTGAAAAATTATTAGAAGCTTCTACTCTTTTATAGGTGAAAAAACTTCAAATCTCGGATAAAAAGACTGCCACTCGTTTTCATTGGTAGTATTTAATTTAACAAAATTAAGTAACATACTAATTAAGTTGTAAATATTTTCCATTAAACTTGAATCTTTGAAATTTTCTAGGATACTTGTTTACTAATCATTTGGTAAATATACATGCAATTGTGTTATGAAATGACTTTTTTCTTGTAATGGCTTACTCAGTATACGATAACAAACTTCTACGAGACCAACATAGCGAGTTTTAATAAAGTCGTAAATTTCGTTATAGTCAATAGTACAATCTCCATGGGTCTCTGTTATCGTTACGGTAGCAGTGATCCTCTGTAATTATATATGTACAAATACTTTACAGCTGAAGTATTTGAAACGGCTTCAGCATTCAAATGATAATTAAAGATCTCTAACAGTTCTGGACAGCGTGGAACCAGCCATTTATTATGCACCATGTATGTACCTGGGCCTTCGTACGATTTACCGGTATCTCGTCGATGAAAGTGCGGATATCCATTATCATCAATCGTTGTTTCACTACGAAATTGTTAAAAAATTTTTTATAACAATTACTGTCTTTCAAACACCAATCATAAGAATGGCCATAAATCATATTTTTCACTACTATCTCGTGCGAGATAGGACTAATAGTCTCATAAGGAATCTTGGTGGATATAGATTTATCGAGTATATTCGATGAATTAAACGTATGCCCTCTTTTCAAGGTTATCGGGAAATGAATATGAGGCAAATCTCGTTTTTGAAATTCAGTTACATACACGTACGTTGAAAATTGTCCAAAATACCGTTTATCTACAATAAGTTCTGATATAAAAGGTTTTTTATCGTGAAATACTCGTGCAACCAAATCTGGTCGATCTGAAACTTGTTAACCGGGTAATAAGTTTTCTTTCATTTCATGCCAGTTAGGATTACAAATTATTGGAAGAAATATTCAAGGTTTGCCATTTTATTAACAATAGCTATTATTTCTTGGAAGCATTGCTGCATATAACGTGAGAGCCAAAAAATCTAGAGAAAAGGATAATGGTCTTACCAATATGCCCATAAAGATCGTTAGAAGAATTTTGCATATAATCGTGGAAACCTTTGTAGGTATCTGTTTTAAATTTTTTTGTCTTTACCAAATTTTATTCCATCTTTTTTAATTTTTTTATAATTATCGACCATCCATTGTTGCTACAATTTGTGGCCCATAATAAAAGAAGTGAAATTATCAGGCCTCATAGCCATTTAACATCTTGTATAGGCGATTAGAGTTACGCGACGTTGGAAGTCATTATTAGAATTGATATTAGTACGTCATCCTTGTGTACCATAAGGATAAAACAAAGGATTGGTCCATGGTTGTTAGGATTATTACATTAGGATCCCTTTAAATTACGTATTGTACTTCCTTTGTATTTTTATTTCTTACCGTAACATATGAATAAGGAATTTATCCCTTAGCAGTTACAGAAAAAGTATCAGCAACTTTATTAACTCTCTGAAAATTAAATTTTTGTATGTCTTGACCCCGTTTTATTGAAAATAATAGTTATAATTCAGGTTGATGTAGACTGTCACTACTAATACTAGAGTTAATTTCTTTCTGCATTAATTCACGTGACTTAGCAAAAATAGTATTATTTCTTATGATTGTATCCAATGAAGATATAACTTGATAATCTATAACAGGGTGTTGAATAATACGGCAGTTTAAAGCTAATTGCTAATAAACAATGAAAAGTTGGCCATAAGATGGATATTTGCTATCAAAAGGGTACAAAGAAATATTAATTTGATAATAAATTTGCCCTTGTATTTTAAAGCAAAATTGCCTTAGTCGACGAGATGAAGAATGGAACATAACAAATTTTCGAAAAACTGTTAGGATAAAGCGTGCTCTCCTTTAAATAACGCTGTAAGTTCATCATGAAAATGTACTAAGAATTTAGTGTTATAGAGCCATGATCACAACAGTCACTGAAAACTAGTCCTTTTTTAAATACTTTTTTATCATCGATAAGCTTTACTATACAATGTATGCAACGGTCATCCATCCACCCTAAGTAATTTTCGAGTATAAGAGGTTGATTAATCACTTGACACAATTCGAATTGACGATTATTGTCTATACATTGATGTCAAGTGATTTGACATCTTCTACGTTGATTTTTGTGGCGCTGTATGCGTATATTGTTTGTTGAATCATTTTGTTGCGTAATTGTTTGTCAAACAGGTGTTCGGCCCATTGTAAATATGGACAGTTAAAAAAAATCACCAAATTTAACGTGTTGTAAAAGTTGAATAACTCAAAATCAAAAAGATAGCTATAGTTATTATTTCGTACATTAAACAAAAGAAAAATCAAAAATTTGTTATAGTCAGATTAAGAAATAAATACCCATTGAAATAGTTTTTTCTGTATATATGTATACAACGTTTCGCTTATTTATATAATTTAGCCTTGTCAGATTATTAACAAATTAACTTTAAACTTATAAAAATTTTATGCACAAACGCACCAACAGAGCGTAAATAATTTTTTATTTCAGATTGAATGTAATTATACTATTTTAGTTGCAAATGTATAGGTACTTCCACGTTTAAAAAAAGAAATAAAATGGGTACCTAGGATAAAATAGTGCAATAAATCATAAGTTTTTCAACATAAGTTGGAAAATATAATGAATAAAAATCTAGATACAATATTTTACTTCACGAAAACTGATACCTTGTTTTCAATGCAAATAGTATTCGATGTAAGTACTCTACACATGACTTGATTCTTTTTTCCCTATACACATTTTGCTTTGTTTCAATTTGTATTCATTCATTATTCTTCTAGATATTCTCAAATAATGGGCTACAATATTAATTTAGTCAAGCGTTGATATAATTTTGTAATTTAAGTTGGTATGGGAAGGCGAAAACTGTTATCGATTTATTGCTTGTGAATTGCAATAGTATTTGGTTGCAAAATTAGTTGTAGTCTCATCCATGAGATATGTTACTTCTACACTTGTGAATTATTTGGAAGGTAATAGGGACTTTTGTTTCGCTGGATAGGACTTACTTGTGGTGTGGTTGGTTAGGTAAAATTGGTACTTATATGGGTTCACAAGAATCAATGTAATTTGGTTTCAGTTAGAATTGATTATTTAGAATCATTGGCAATTTTCATATCAGGTAGGTATAACAATAATAATATCAAATTATACTTACAATGATTTACAGGCATTTACTCTGATAATTGTATGATACCTATTGTATACACTTTGTATAATACAAAAAAAAATTCCTTTATATATTTGTTTCAGTACCTAATTTATGTTTAATCAAAAAAAATGTTCAAACACTTTAGTTTTAACTATTTAAGTCCAAATGCAATTAGAAGTGATCTTTAAAGTTCATATTAATCGTGAAAACTTTCAGTCTACAAAAAATGGTTTATCAGAACAGTAAACATCAATTACCTCGAAAATTTATTGTAAGTTTGAATGCAACTCATCCTTTATTTGATAATCTGAAAAAAATGATTTAAATATGCTTCTTCGAAATCAGTGATTGGGGATATGAAGCTTCAATTTATAAATCCAAACAAAATATTCCACGAGTGTAGCTGTAACAAAGATAGAACATCGTATAATAATTCAAAGCAGTGAGCGTTTCTTAAATATTTTCAGACAAACAGTCTAAAACTATTTGAATGAATTATTTCTCTATGTATGCTACATTTTATTTTGCTTAGTAAATTTTGATAAATTCTTTGTCCTTGAAAAAGTGTATTTAAGGACGTTCGGTAGAGAGAGCGATGGGAAAAATTTCGGGGCAAAGGGAAACTAGCGATGAGTAAAGACTTGACCACGCCGTATGGGTCTTCAATGGCTGGTGTTGAGTTGCATTCCGTCACAATAAACATTCTTATTGCATGGTCTAGTTGCGTCCCGTGCGATAGGATTGGATAACATGCAGAAAGCTATATTTTCTCTGTCACATTTTATTCAGGCTTAGGACTGGCAGTGTTAGGGGTTTTCTAGGTACTTATATGTTTAAAAAAATGTAGCTATCCCAATTTAATATAATAAATCAATCCACTCAAATCGCCCGAGTGAGAAATTTTTAGAAGTTGTCTAGTTGTCTGAATAAATTGAAGTTGAGTTATAGAACCTTGTGTATAGCGAAACATTTCTAGTTTAAAAAATTTACTAAGTACAATGACTTCACCTGATATACAAGAATATTAATGTTTGTATATATGTATTAAAACTAGAAGCGTACAGAATAAAAAAATCTCTTGTATACATGACCCAAGCCATTATTAAACAGATTTGAAAAATCTTATGTATGTCTTCTTTCTTGATATTGTGATTTTACCGTAACAGCTGACTCTCAGCACCTACGTGTATGCTTACAAACATTGACAATATAGACAAAATCAAAAGACGACTCTAAATCTATTTGTCTACTAAAATATAGCTATCTGCACGTTACCCACTTTTATCGCACGGGACGCAACTTGAACGTCCACTCTTATCACACGGGACGCAACTCGACCTTCCACTCTTGTCGCACGGGACGCAACTCAATTGTCCACTTTTATCGCACGGGACACAACTCGACACACTTTTGCTATTTGGGACGCAACTCGACAGCTGCTTTTTTAATGTATCAGTGTTTATGTACACGCATCAGGTGTCTGCACTGTCTGCTCGTCTGCTGCGTTGGTTACGGCAGCGTATGTGTATGTTCAATTTGTTTGTGATGAAGCTGTAGATATTTGAAATTATTTGTTATAAAACTGTAATAAAATAAACAAATAAATAATTAAAAAGACTTGTGACAATTGTAATGATTGAATTATTAGTTGTTTCTTATCATTAAACTTTATTTTACTTCCAACGAAAGGTTGAAAGGTTGTGGACTGGGTCTCTTGCTCCTTTACAGGCCGCAGGACTAGCAGTCGTCCAACTTGTCTTATTTATTCACTTATTTATTCACCAGAGAGCAATGAAAAAGAGATATACATATATGTACTTAAATTGAAGTAAAACTGACTTAATAATTGAAGTTTCTGTCCAAGCGACACTAAAATATTTCACATCTTTTAAGTGTTATTAGCATACCTTTATGTTTTATTACACAATTTGTTAATCTCGTATACAATTTTCGTTATCGTATTTTTCTTGTGACAAGGAGTTTTCGTATTCCAGGTATTGAAATAATAATTAACTTATCATCTAGATCTACAATTTTCGTAATTTTTCCACTTTCATTTGATGTAACAACTTTTAATCCTGTTTAAATGTATCATATAAAACTTTTATAGTATGATACTTTAATTAATGACTGCTTTCGATGAGTGGCAGTGAATCACTTAATAATTGTTTGACCGCACTGCACGAGCGGTGGCAGGCTACTAAACTAAAATGTATCGCAGAGGCAGTATATACATGATAAGGCCCCGCAGGACGTTTTGATTTCATAATTAGGGTGAGCGAGGTGTTGCATTCCCCCGAAGAGCAATACGTGCTGACCAGATGTTTTGGACTTTGTACACGGTTCAGTTGCATTTCGACACCTAATGTAAATCTCGATCAGTCATAAAGTACCAAGTCAGCATTGTTCAGGGACGACTTTGATTTTCTAGTAAATCTATGAATATAATTTTTATTTTAATATTTTCCTTTAACATTGTAGTATTCTTTAATGGCTGTTATAACATTTTATATTTTAATTAGGAAGTCAATGTTGTCACTTTACAGTCTCGCTTTCTTGAAACTTTCGCCGCCTTCGGCGAGTATTTATATGTATTTATAACATTAACTATCATATCCTTAAAGCTACTAACACGTAATGAATATAAATATATTGGGAATTGTGCAAGAAGGGAATGGTATCTGAATAAAGGTTATGATGTAGAATAAGATTACGTAATAATAGTATGTATGATATTGTGTATCTGTGGAGTGACAAAGGCTCTGTTTTGATTTTATATTGTATATAAATGCTTTAACCGTTCATCTCCTATTGAACTTCTGTACACAAAAAGGTCCTTTTTTCTTTTTGGTATCTTGGGTCGTCGTCGTTTGGCGGATGTTTTCTTTTATCGCTGCCTTATTGTTATTTGCTTATGGCTTTGAGGTTACTTCTCACTCCAGTCTCAAGGCACAGTTAATGGTGCTAGTCGTATTTCGCTAGGCTAACATTGCATTTGCAGATTGGACATGTCCTTTGCATATTTACTTGTGTTTTGCAAAGGAGACTGTGCACTTTAAGGTCTGCATTATGTATAAGATTTCCACAGGATAGGTGTATCATCGTCTCTGTTTGACCTCGATTTCCATTTTCGGAATATCGGACTCCATCGTTTTTAAGTCCCTCGAGGGCTATCATAGTAAATTCTACGTTTCAATAAGTAAAAAAAGCCATGTACATGATCTTTTCGTCCAATAATTGGCTAATAGCATGTAATTTAGATTGTTTGTAGGGCCTAATGTCATCATTAACCTTATACATTCGTCAGGCGTAATTATTACTGGCACTTTTGCTAGAAAATTTTGAGGGAGATCATTGGGTGATTTCTGAACTGATTGACCTTGCACGACTTATCTGTTTTTGTAGGTTGTCGGTTTTTAACAGGATACTTTGGCTGGTGAGTTATGCAGTGTACGACGGTGTGGCGCATATCTTCAGCCTTCTCCTCGGCCTCATAGGTAACATGTACGGGGACGAGATCTTCCCGGACTTGTTATTCGTTTGAAAATAAATATACTTAAGTATGTATCTATATTCCAAGAATTCCATAAAAAAATAAACACTGTATGGTTTTAATAAGGACACTTATTCTGTTTCCTTTGCTATGTACTCTTACAAATTTTAGTAAATATGTATCTTTGGCATCTACATCCATTGTCTGCTATAGATTGGTCTGCGTCGTAGGACGGTTGATGGATATCATTGGTGCCTTTTACAATACATCTAATCATCATTTTAATTCTAATTGATCATTATAAATTATTTCATAGCTTCTGTAGGGTAAGGCTTAAGGTTGTTCTGCTATAGACTGTAATGTCCGAGATATGCTTTTAACGTTTGTTCCACTAGGGCACAAGAATATGGTCCTTTGATTGATGAATTTAAACGATGTCCTTCGGCTGATTTTTCTACAACTATGATTTGTTGCTTGGTTTCCTTTCTGTAGTCCGTAAGAGTAATTGAGGCATCTGTTTAAATTATTTATGTATTACATTATTATATGTATATGTATAGATATCGTCTCATGTGTATTATGTTGAAAGTTGAAATGACTTGTAGGCTATTGATAAATGAAATAAATTAAAGGCATACGAAGAGGGTCGTGCAAAGGGGTACATATATTAAGTTCTTACTACTAGTCCTATCATTACCTTTACAATTACAATGGTATATAACAGTACGTGAATAGTGTTCTTTTTAAAATGATTTTAAATTTTCGTTCTATTATGTGATGCTCATATTTTTTTAACAATAATTTTTTTAATTTTCTTTTTTTTCAACTATTATATCATGCAAGAGCAAATATTTTTTAGATTCTTACATATATAAATTTATAATTTGTATTGAGCTATGTCTTAAAGCGATAAATATATATTGCACATAATATTTTGTAATATAATTGACATATTGCACATAGTATAGGTATTTAATATTTCTTAAACTCGTATACGCCGTTGTCTTCTGCATGTAATAACATGTCTTTAATATGTCATTAACTCAACTTTGTTGTTAACAACAGAAATGAGTTAATTTTTGGTTCCTTTTTTTATTTAGCACTTCTTTTGATGGGTTCGGCGTATTTCGTGTGATATGTGGGTTTATCATTCTGCGATGCTAATATAGAATTTTTAGCGTCCATGTATTCCATATGTCCTTTGAATAGGTGCTCGTCGATCTCTGACGGCATAGCAGTATTTCTGGGTTCCGAATCATGTCAAATAGTTGAAAAAACCTTTTTTCTTTTCTTTTCTTCCACATCCTATGGCAAAAGACAAATAAGTATCTTCGGATCTGAGTTTGGTATTTCATTATTGTTATTGCTTAGTGAATTTAACAAATGTGATGTATTAGGTTGTATAACAGTAGATTTTATTTTGCATGTAGATGGTTCTTTTATTTTTTTTTTTTCAAGCAGATCTGCATATTCCTTTTCATAATTTACAGTAATGATTATTTGCATTGGATTGTGGAAGTCCAAAGTTTCATGCGTTTCTTTAATAGCTCTTTTATTTTCTAATTGTTCAATGATTTTATACAAAGGGTAGGTCATATAAGCTATTGTATTTAATTTTGTTGTGATGTTGAAGTTACATTTATTTTTTGACTAGTAATTAAAAAGGTTAAATATGACATATTCGTCGATTTCTAATTGCTGCGCTGTGTGACGTGGAAATATATGGGTTTGTGATATTACAATGGGTCGAGATTGTTGTTTAATGTTAGTTCGTGGCTTTTGGTTCACGGGTTTCGTAAGAGTTTTAACACATTTTTAGAATTTCCATGCTTCTTAGTTCTCTTAAAGCAATGGCTTGCCCTGTCAATACTTATTGCTATTACAATTATAACAAGAAGAGTTTCAATAATATTTACAATTAAGACAAAAAGGAGTTCTGCTTTTCCTTAAGTTCGTGGGCTTGTAATTTTATCATTTAAGTCATTGTTTTGTACCATTATCTCATCACCTTCCCATGATTCTTCATAAAAATTCAGTTCTTTTGTTGATGTAATTGCACAATGAAAGCAAGTAATATCCTTTAACGGCTAATGTAACACTGTCATATTACTATTCACTTTTACTTGATATGTGTACTGAATTTAAGTGTCAATTTTATGTTCACTGGTTAAAGTCAATTTGTAGGTTATTCTGACATCCATGAATCATTCATAACAGACCTATACCTCTCACTCTTTTCTGTCGAACTAATCTATTTGGACAAATTATAATTATTTGTTCTTTATTGGCCATTAAATACAACCATAAATGTTCACCTAGGAAATAGATCCATTATCTTTCCCTTTTTAATGTAAATATAATTTTACAGTTTTCAAATACATCTGATCCAGGCCGTAATAGCATAAGAATCTAACATTCTTTTGCAGAAGAAAGATCTTTTGATGGTTTCGTAGCTAGGCATGTACAACCTTATACAATTTTATCACATTTATTAAATGTGACTTTGTTTAATCGTAAATATGAATTATGTTCTACTGCTATTCCTAAGTAAGGATACGATGATTTTATCTAGGCAGACCTATTTTATTTAGATTGGGGTATCATGACTGGATGTAGGCTATACAGTTTATAAGGAGTTCGATCTACGAGTGGCACATGTAATATAACCATAGATCTTTTATCTTGACGCACAACATCCAATTTGCTTGAAGTGCTTCTTCCGCAATAATAAAGATTCTCTATGGATGCTCAAAATTCTATATTTTCTGCCAGGTTCTTTACATCTTGGGCTACGGTTTTTAATGTTTTTGGAGAAAATAACTTTCGATGCACTTGGCCTCTTTGTAGACTATAAAAAATTTCAATCAAATCTTTATGGAAACGTACAATATGATTCAAGGTTGCTTAAGTTATCCTAAGGGAAAAGCTGATGAATATATCAGATATATTTTGGTAGTAAGATCTTGTCCTAAAGTTAGTATGTCAGCAACTCGTTTTGAACTATATTTATTGCGTTTTGTAATATACCATAGTTCTTTAAATGCAGCTGAAAAAATATGGCTATTTTGTTCAACCAATAGTATATTCTTTTTGATCTGCATGCAAATTATCAATGTTAGTGTTCATAACATTAATATCGTCTTCTGTGACTACGCCAAAGAGTCTTTTAGCGATACTTCCAATATTTTCTGAAGGTTTCAATGTTTTCGTTTTTATGCTGGGAGATAAAATAAAGTTATCTCCTGCATGAGTTCCTACGGTATTATTATCTTTAATACTGTTGCTTTAAGATTTTCCAATCGCATTACTTTTAAATTTAAACGGTCTATTTCCGTATGATTAGTAGAATTAGGATAATTTTAGTGTAGAACACAACATCTTAATGTTTCATTTAATCTTGGAGTAGATGTGCCTTCCAATATTAGTTTTTTGATGTCAAGCCATATTACTATCTTCTAGTAAGCTCGTCTAATTTTTTTAGTATCAATTCATTTATAGTATATTCCAGGATAATTTCCAGTGGTTCTATACTATAGCTGCCATGATAGGCATAGTTCAGATCTGAGCGATCTTTAGGCAGATGGCTCGTATAATCAACATTGCTGTTTCTTTTCTGTAAGGCATGTAAAATATTATTCTTACTAGGATACTATTGTAAAACTGGTTTTAATTTATTTCAGTGTTATCATATGATTTCACCGTCGGCATTCTCAAAAAATATATTTTTTCTATCTGAAACCGTTTTTTCTTTAAAGGTTTTATTAAAGTAGCGATCAAATTTATAGGTGCACACTTCCTTTCTTACCTACAAGTAATCTTCTGATTATGATTTAAAGACTTTTTTTTATTATATCTTGATTTTGCTTGAGAGCGCTTAATTCTTGGATTTACAATTCAATATTGAATAGTGAAATGCCTTGGTGTATTATATGACGTAGACGTTTTACTACTTAAAATTTTCTACAAATCCAAGAATTAAGCGCTCTTCAAGCGTTAATTTTATGTCAATCTTCAAAATTGCATCCAGTTTCGTTAAGTCAATACCGAGAAAAGTTGGAAATGGCAGAATCCCCATAGAACATAACCTCTTTTCTCCCACGTACTCTTAAGACAGATGTGACTGGTTTACAATCTTTGCTGATGAAGTGTACTATATTATATCTCTTCTATGTGAGACAATATCTAGTAGTAATTACGTTTTTTTTATTTTGGCCTATTTTGGAAGTTATCGGTACTGTTGCTACTATCGCTGAGACTTACGTACACTTTTTTATTTTCGTTTTCGTATGGATTTATTGGTTGAAAAGGGTATAAATCTGATAGCAGCATAATATCAGTTGGAGTACTTTAATTTAATAATTTTTTTTATTATGGTTTATAAAGGTTGTGTTATCTTTATCCAAGGTCTCCGAGGGTTCTTCCGTTATTTGTTCTACGTCAGGTGCTTTAGATCGTCTGTCTTTTGCGGTCATCTGTGTCAGTGTACTTAAACTTAATCAGGCCCCTTTCTGTATATGTGGAGTGATTGACAGTCTACTGTCCGTCATATATTTTTTAAAAATTGTGTTCCCGTCAAAGAAGGGTTTAAACTCTTCTGCTTGTTTTTTAAATTTTGGTAATTCTATCATCTAGTATAAAGTTGTCAAAATTTTCATGGTTATAAGTATCTATTTTGTTCAATATGTCTTGAATTCCGGGATCTGCTTGATCTTTATCACAAAATCTAGTAATGTTTAGTTTCTCTGGATTTGTTGGTTTGGATTCCTTATGAACGCTAGTTTTGTTTAAAAGTTTTGAAAGGCTTTTATCGAATTTTTCTGACAGTTCTCGTATTTCTTAAGATATTATTTCATTATTCTAGTCAGAAATTCTACCTTTATCTTGAGAAATATTCTTGTAAGAATCCTAACTAGGTGATAGAGGGATTATATTAATTTCTGTGTTTGTAACATCCGTCTCTGGGTCAATGTAATTTGTCTCAGTTAATTCTTGTCTTAAGCCACTTCTGCGTGGGTCATGTACAGATGATTGTCTATGGTCTTCTGAAGTTGTTTCGCTATCACTTGAGTCACTTTCTTAGAATATACACGCTTTTGATGTTGCGCCAACATTTATTATATCACTTACAGGCAAATTGGATATTCACTGATTAATCTGCGCCCTATTTCTATTATCTACCTTTTTTTCTAACATTTTGATCGCTGTTTTATCATGTTAATGGGGCTGATTCCTGATTTATTACTGCTTCAGTGTCTAATTCGTTGACTTTCCAAGAACTTAAGGCTCGCAGTGGGTACATAAGTAGTAGGTTTACATAATCATAATATTCACACTATGATTACCATTGTCGTTGACGCACTTTCTGCAGCTGAGTTTGATAATAAGCAACAGTTTTTCCAGTCGCATACCTACTTTTTATTAAGTTGTAAATACCTCCAGATTTTTAAACTCTTGGCTAGTCACGCTGACACATGCAGCACTATGCAAATTTTTTAAGACTGCCCTCTTATATAGATCATTTTAGTCGTCCCTGACCCAACTCTCTCCGCTCCTAATATCCTGTATCTAATCGTTAAGGCAAATATTTTTCCATTAAGCATCAGAACAGATTTATTTGCGTGCTGGAAGGAAAAGTTTGCGTCAAGCGACTCCATTAGTGCTTCAGCTACTATCATGTCGGCATCACCTTAATTGTTTTCATTCACAATTTTTAAGGTTTAGTTATTATCAATGTTGTTCAATAAAATTTGATATTTGTTTTTAAAGCGTTGCTTTCTACGCCGGGCCTGGAAGGGTTGACCTAACACAGAAGAACCGACGGATCGAAAAACTGTAAGATCCCCCACTCCGCACGTATTCTGTAGCGCTACTGGAGAAGGGTGAGAGAGGGCCGAGGGGAATGCGGCGAGACGACTAGACAAGGCGAGGCAATGCGAGGCGAGCAAGAGAGGTAGAGAAAGCCGTTGACTGTGCTCACACTGCCCAATGTCCGGCTGCACGAATACGTGTGTCTATATGTATAATGGCGTGCACTGCAGTCAGTATATACACGCTTAATATAGTTAAAATCAGAATTAGAGACAAGGATATTTGTCATTTGATTGTGTGCATATGTACATATATATGTATATATTCCTATATTATATTGTTGATATTGTTGTATGGTCTTAGGGTAAGAACTAGCTACCCCCCGCTTCCCCTAAAATAAGGTAAAACTCGTTTCTTTTTATCAAGAAATCTGACCTCAAATAATAGCTAGCTCGCCCCCGCTCCCCTTCAATCCCCCCCGCTTCCCCCTAGCTCATCATCAGCTCCTCACCGGACTCCCCGTCTACCTCCCCCCCAACTCCCCCCTAAACATGTTTTTCCTTTCGTTGTGAATTTTAACAACACTATTACTTTCCTATAAGTATGAAAATACCTATATAAAAAACCAACTTCTATGAAAATTGATCATGTAGCAATTAATAATAATATATAGAATAACGATATTCACAAACGTACACGAAAAATTTATGATTATAAATATGAAAGCAGTGAAAAAAATCCTGTGTATTCAAACAAAAAGTATTATTTGGATCTTAGGGAGATAAATTTTATATATATCATTATAGATCTGGAGAAAATTCTGAAATTAGCGATAAGACATGCTTTTCTGCTGACGCTTTCAAATACCTACACGGAAAATACTACTCTTGAATGTTTCAAAACTTCTGTCGGCATTAGTTATGCTAATAATTTGCTCTATGGCTCTTAATAGAATAATTTGTTACAAGAATATATCCATCATTGAAAAACAAAATGTCTTGCGAAAAATAAAAATCAGAAAAGACATAGAAGAAGACAAAATCATAGAAAACTGTTCAAAAAATGTACAAAAAATATGAACTTTTGATTTGACAAACAAACTTCATAGCTTATAAACTAACACTCATATTATTGGAGCGTTAGCAATAGCATGAATCTATCACGCATATATGTAAACTATAAAATTTTTTGTAGTTATTATTTAAATATGAGAATAAAAATGTTAAAGTATGGGAAATAGCGTGCAGAGCGCGCGGGAGCACAGCCCCACTAGTATACACATACCGGCGCCTCCCCGAGATTTTTTAAGTTAACTGTGGGATCATATAAGATAACCATTGATAGCATCCTTCCATGTATAAAATACATTAATGAAAGTTATACTTCTGTATAAGCGTTATGCATAAAAGTAAATCAACGATTTTAAATTATTCTCTGTTCAAAAACATGTAACGTAAGTGAATTTTTAATTTGTGAAATTTTAAAACCTTTTTTACCGGATTTAAACTCGCCATCTCGTGCATACGAGCCATTTACCATGTCGACTTATAAACAAGCTACCTTTGTTAGTAAGCTATACATTACTACCTTCTATATTTTAGTTTGTAACTCACTTTTAAATACAACATCGAATTACTGTTTATTTGTAAATTTGTTTAAATGTTTGTTGATTTACAATAATAAACCATCAAACAAATAATTTGATAAGTTTTTCAAAACTCAAAAAATAGATTACTTTTATAGCATTTCTATATATTAAATTTTATTTCTTTTATTTTATCAATTTGTAGGTTTTTGGAATAAATGAATAATTATTTTCTAAACTGTTACACTTTTTTCAAAATTTCTTTGAAAAAGTTATACGTATACAATATTCTCTATCATTGGTTTATAAATATAAGGTTCTATAGATGAATTATTAGATTTCTGTTGGGTCTTATTATTTTTAAATTTAATCTGGGAACATTACCGAACAAATTTCGGCGTAATCAGACACATCTACATATATTGTTTGCTGGAAAAGTATAAGTTGATACATTGGTGCCCAAGTTTTTTACAAAAATTTCGCCCACATTAATACCACTTTCTACTCGACTGACGAAAAATACACGATTCTATAATTACTCCTGAGATAGTTATAACATCTCGACTCTTCCAATAACCCGAATATTAAAAACAACAAATAGTTTTGAATTTAATTATTTGTTTTACCTTTAGATTTTAGATTAAAGTATATTGGTTTATTCGGTTGGAGGAGCTGGAGATTCAAATTTATGCTTCTCTTCAAAATTATTTTAAATTAGTGGATAAATAATGTAATAATGAACATTGTAATCGGGCTAGTTAATTTAGTGATTTGGTTTAAGGTGCGTGGGTTTTGATTTATATGAACTAAGAATTGAGCTTGAGCGTACGTGTCTTGTATCCAGTATCTATTTTATATCCGGTATTACTGTTAGTCATTTTTTTTGTTTTCCGCCGTAGTAAAACGAAGTTGGTTATTGCTTTATGTGGTAGTAGAGAATCGTATTGAAACACACATTTTCTGTTAGACAAATATGGAGCTTACTTTCCGTAAAGTATAATCGGTTTTCTCTGTTGTCAAAAGGATGTGACATCCAGCCAACGTTGTCTGTTGACATCATGATCAAAATTATAATACATCTATGTAGTAAGTATGATACACGGAAAAATAGTGCTCATTAAATATTCCATGAAAATAACGTTATTCTCTATTGGAAATCCTCAGTCAATCACATGTAGGTTATAGTTTACTAGACTGCAACGTAATCATGGTCTGCGCATGCCTGGTTTTCTTCCCACCATGTCCATGAGTCAGTTGCTCTGTCCTGTCCATTCCTGTAGTAAGGTGTAATATCCTATGTACGTAAACCTGGAACCTAATACACTACTCTGCTTGCATTCTGAATTACTAAATAAATTTTTTATCAACAAACAGTGTTTGCGGAAAGGTTTATTTTGTTGGTCGTCTATATGTGCTTTGTTTTCGTTGTATTAAAATAACGTATTGAGCTAAAGTGTACGGATTTTGGCTAAGTATCTCTATTAACAGCTGTATAACTGACGGTCAAGTTGTTTTTTTTCCTGCCTTAGTACAGCAATGATGGTTATTTTTGACGTAGTAGAACATTATATTGAATCAAGTGTTGTCTTTTTAACAAATTTTGAGCTTTATTTCCCTAAAATTTAATTGTTTATCTCCCTTGATAGAAGAATGGCCTATCCATGATACTTTGTCTGTTTACATCATGATCAAAAGTATAATGCACGTGTATAGTAAGTTTAATACACGAAAATATATTGCTAATCATATTTTCTACGAAAAAACATGGTTTCCGATGGTAGGATTCTTAGCCTATCGCTGCTTATATGTAGTTTACTAGACTACAGCGCAATTATGATTCGCTCACACCTGGTTTTTTTTGCATAATGTGCATTACTCGGTTGCTATGCCCGATTCCTGCAATAGGGTGTTATTAGGGTGTAATGTAGGGTATTATTCATATTTTTTATTCCGAAACCCAATATACTTCTTTGCTTACACTTTTAGTAAATAAATTATCTTGTGATAGAAAGTGTAAGTGGACGTGTCTATTTGGTTATTTAGTTTTACGTATTGAAGTTATATTTTATTTTCAATTCGTAAGGCTACGGCGTACGGATGTTGCGTTATCTGATTCATCAGTTGTATTACTAATGATCACAATTTATTGTTGTGCCTCTGTCTATTAGCCAAATAAGATGTGCGGGCTAAACAGAAAAATCCAAGGGGCTGTGAAAAAGCGGTTTTAGCTGCAATCGGTTGTTTTGGGCAATTTTTGACGATGTTGGGGGGTTGGGTAAAACGATTTGTCTGTATTACAACGAATGGTCATGTTTTATTCTTGTTTTTCTGCCTATCAGCCAAATATGAGTTGTGTGCAAACCATATTTGCGCTGTAGTCTAGCAAACTATATCCAAGCAGTGACTTACACGTTGATTTTTTTTGCATTATGTGCATAAATCGGTTGCTCTGCCGATTCCTGCAATAGGGTGATATTAGGGTAAAATGTGGGATATTATTCCATCTACTTTATTCCGAAACCTAATATACTTCTCTGCCTACAATATTAGTAAAGAAATGATCCGTTAATAAACAGTATAATCAGGCGAATCGATTTGGTTGTAGGTGTTTGAGTTATATTTTATTTTTATTTCGTATTGAGCTCGAGCGTGCAGATGTTCCGTTATCTTTTTCATCAGTTGTATTACAAATAGACATGTTTTATTGTTATGCCTTTATCTAATAGCTAAATAAGACGTGCGGGAACAACGAAAAGTCCCGAGGGCTGTAAAGGAGCGGATTCAGCTGCAGTCTGTTGTTTTGGCACTGTTTAACGATGTTGGGGAGTTGAATGAAAGGATTCGTCTGACATCGGAATAATTTGTCTGTTTTTGGGAGACTTCAGCGAGAATGTGTCTTTTGGGTGACGTTGCTATTTTCAGCTATGGTTAAAATGCGGAGCGGCAGTCGGGGGGGGGGGGGGGGGATATATTAGACTGAAATAAATTGTATGTCCTTGCGGGTTGTTAGGGAAGTAAGGGACAACCTAAGGAAAATGAGGGACACGAGCGGCGTTAATGGACGTGTTGGGGCTACGTTCAAAATTATAAGGGGTAGAGGGGGGTAAACTAAAAAAGGGTGGTGGGGCGTGGATGCAAGAGAGGGGGCGTGGTGGACCAGACTTGATATAGAAAATTATTCAAAATAAGCATATTATTACCTTCATTCTACCTTACTTTTAAGCATGTGAAAAAACGTGCGGAGGGGCACGGGGGCTATTACTTGCGACCTACACGAATTAACTATATAATATAGGATGATTCATATATGTGTGTGTATATATATATATATATACTAGTGGGGCTTCGCCCCCTGCGCGCTCCGCGCGCCAACCTCCCATTTACGGTGTTAACAGTTAATAAGGAAAACAAGAAGTTATTAGTATATCATTTATTTAAATATTGTTTAAATTAATAAATAGAGCAACTTAAATAAAAAAATCGATTTTTATTAACTAATTATCTTAATGAATATAATTTTATCATTATTAAATTTATTATTTAATGATTGTTGCTTATAAAAATACAAATAAATATCACTTCATTTACTTACCAAAAATATAAAATTATAAAGAAAACGGTTTTTAAAAACAAACTCCTTGCAGATTTTTTGGGGTAAGCATTTCAAAAACTTGGACAAAATCTTGGCAATAAGATGTCTGCAACAAAATAAAGTCTAATCTAAGACCTCATACCATCACTTACCCTCTTTTCTGTGTTTATACACTCGACACGACAAATAAAAAGGTATGCCGATATTTTATTGTTTTAATTTTACTATTTTAATTGAAATTTTTACTTTTTGAATTCAAAGACAACGTGTTTTAAAATGATGATAGTAATAAAGTTAACTTGAATTTTAACAAATCAATCATCAATTTAATTTATCTTATCTTCTAGTAAATTAACACATATATACGCGCAATGAATATAAAATATTCCTTTGAATTAATATATTTATTACGAGATTGCATACACACATACAAAATTTTATCATTCATCTAATACAAAATTTCTAAGTTTTTGTAGGGGGGGGGGGGGGGGGAGGGGGGGGGTTTTTTGGGTTT
>JAPYYV010000190.1:0-39697 GCA_030522625.1 Copidosoma aretas
GCGCGGTCTCTCTCGGTGCCGCTGAGCGCGATATCCCACGGTGCTGCTGCTCGTCCACCGCTGCTGATGCTGCTACCCGCTGCTACCGTGCTTACGGTGAGCAAGTGCACATAGGCCGCTCTCGAATGTGCCTGGTGCGCGAAAGAGCCCCCTTATATCAGCTTTCCCACTGCTACTCCCACTGGTGGGGGTAACCCTCGGAGTAAGTATGTAGGTGGTGGGAAAAGGCAGCAGCGTTTACGTTTTTCAAATTTTGGCCCTAAAAATAGCTGCTTGTCCATACGCTTAACTATGCCAGAAAAAAAAGTCTCTCTCTAGTCTTCGTGCAGCCATGACAGAGAGAGAAAAAAAATTTCTCTAGGCTTTGTCCAGCCACGAGAGAAAACAAGAAGAGAAGAGGTAGTTCATACGCTTTAAATCATAGAAGAGCCTATGATATTCAATCAGCTCTTGAAAGAGCCGATTGAACCGTAGTTCTATACGATTAAAGCTCTTCGAGCTAATGTGACTAAAGCGCTGCTCTCCCGAGCGCGAGGTCCCACGTTGCCGCTGAGCGCGGTATCCCCCGATGCCGCTGCTCTCTCGAGCGCGAAGTCCCACGTTGCCGCTGAGCGCGGTATCCCCCGATGCCGCTGCTCTCTCGAGCATGGAGTCCCTCGTTGCCGCTGCTCTCCTGAGCGCAGAGTCCCTTGTTGCCGCTAAGCACG
Source organism: Copidosoma aretas (assembly GCA_030522625.1). NCBI lineage: Eukaryota > Metazoa > Arthropoda > Insecta > Hymenoptera > Encyrtidae > Copidosoma > Copidosoma aretas. The sequence goes on from JAPYYV010000190.1 coordinate 708, forward strand.
GAGTCTCTGCTGCTGCTCATCTACCGCTGCTACCTACTGCTGCTATTCGCTTGCCATTGCACGACGAGCGAATTGTCGTTGCAGCTGCTGTCTTGCTCACCATTGCGCGATGAGCAAGTGCAGCCGAGCCGCTCTCGAATGCACCTGGTGCACGAAAGAGCCCCCTTATATCAGCTTTTCCACTGCTACTCCCACTGGTGGGGGTACATTTCGGAGTAGGTATACGCGTGGTGGGCGAAGACAGTAGCGTTTACGTTTATTAATCTTGGCCCTAAAAAGAGCCGTTTGTTTATACGCTAAGTTGAACCAGAAAAAATAATCATTCTCTAGACTTGTGCAGCCACGAGACAGAGAGAAAGAATCTCTATAGGCTTTGTTCAGCCACAAGAGAAAAAAAGAAGAGAAGGTCATTGGTATTCGTATACGGTTAAATCATAGGCCCTCAAAAGGGCCTATGATATTTATTTGGCTCTTAAAAGAGTCAATTGCAGTTCAATACGTTTAATCTATTAGCTCTTTGAGCTACTGTGACTCGAACGTTGCTCTCCCGAGCGTGGAGTTCCTGCTGTTGCTCGGCGTCACTGCTCTCCCGAGCGTGAAGTCCCACGTTGCCGCTGAGCGCGGTGTCCCCTGATGCCACTAAGCGCGGGGTCTCTCGTTGCCGCTGCTTTCTCGAGCGCGAAGTCCCTCGTTGCCGCTGTTATCCTGAGCGCGGAGTCCTTCGTTCCCGCTGCTCTCCTTAGTGCGGAGTCTCTCGTTGCCGTGAAGCGCGGAGTCTCTCGTTGCCGCTGCTCTCTTGAGCGCGGAGTCTCTGCTTATCCACCGCTGCTACCTGCTTCTGGTGCTGCTGCTATTCGCTCGCCATTGCACGACGAGATAATTGTCGTTGCAGCTGCTGTCTTGCTCACCATTGCGCGATGAGCAAGTGCAGCCGAGCCGCTCTTGAATGCGCCTGGTGCGCGAAAGAGCCCCCTTATATTGGTTTCTGGAGTAGCTACTCCAAAAAAGTACCCCCACCATGCAGTAGTCATAAGTTGCGCGTGCCGGTGCGCTCGTTATCGGCTCTTTTCAGGGTCATCTTTAAATTTTTAGCTTTAATTTCTGATTTTGTTATTCAAAATTCGAATTTATACTTTAATAATTCGTAAAAGTCATTTTATGACTTGCTTACGTCAGTCAAAGATTTAGAAACATTGAAAAATTTTACCCGGACACCGGTCTCGAACCGTGGCCTCCTGGGTGACAGGCAGTCGTGCTACCGACTGCGCCACCAGGGACCTGGTACACCTAGACACTAAGTACATACTAGTGGTTAATGCCTATACGTTTAAAATATTACTAGTCCTTACAAGGATTGTTTAAGCCTGTACGACTATTTTAGCCTGTTAGGGCTACTTCTTACTCCGCCTGTTCGGCTCTTCTGACCCCGACGCAGAGCCGGAGTCGAGTGTACAGAATGCTAGTGAGAGCCCCTACTTAAATATTTCAGAGGGAATTGGAGGGGGTAGAAATTTGCTCACGCTGGTGGGGGAAAGAAATTTATTTGTGTCGGTGAGGGTCAAAATTTGCACGAGCTGGAGGGGGTATACACGCACGCTGGTGAAGGTAAATTACTGCTCGTCCAACTGCTGGAGGGGGCAGGTGGACCAGAAATGCAGGTGGGCTAGGACCAACGTGGGTTGGTACCAGCATATGTTAGTAATGTTTCCACGGTAAAGTGCCCGTTTGACCAGGTATTAGGCAGCGTTTAGTGTTTTGAGGGCTAACAGCGATCCCTTGCGCTTGTTTAGTGCACAATATGTGCAGTGTTGAGCGTATATTGTGTTGTTAACGTACAACTGGTATATCTTTGTAAATACCATTAATATAGTCGTAAAAATTGATGGAAGTTTAAATGGTTAATTTTCTCGTACCTTTTGCCGTCTTCATAAGCTTTTCCTTATTTATACTAAGAGAGTACATTTTTCTATGGAGTCCTACTATTTCCAACATGATGTAACCGTTGCACTTGTCCTTTATTAATCCAACTACCTCCTTATTTTTGAACTCCATGCCAAACTGATTGTTTACGGAATAATCTGATGCGTAAAACTCATGACCGTCCGTCTTTATCATTTTATACATATCTATGCCGTGGATTTCGTGGATAGAGATGTAAGTGTCTGTGTAGACAAGCTTTGCTTCATCTCCTAAACATTCTTTTATGCTCTTAAAATAAAACTGGTACACGAGTAAATCTGACAAGTCTAGCAAGCATAGCTCTATGTATATAGGCTGATATATTTTGATCTCCGCTTGTGACAGCTGTGCCGTCGCTAGATTTCCGTCAAAGATAGATAAACTGTGAAAGTTCGGTTTCGCAATGTATGCGTCACAGACATATTGACCTTTTTCTATTTTACAAGCTTAACATTATGATGTTTTTGCTGATAATTCATATTCTTACCATGCACCGCATTATTGATGAGCTTAAATATAGTTATTGAAACTTGTTTTTTGCATTTTTACACTTCTCACCGTTTAACTCCACATATAACATTAGCCATTTACTTTTATCGAATGCAAGCACTTCATGTACCTTTCTCGGGAACAAGCAATTCTTAAAGGCCTGCTATAGGTGTCGATCACAAATGATGTACACTTTCCTACACTCACATCTGTCCATTCGATTATCATCAGATACATCCATTGATGAGTATAGGTAGGTGCAGTGCGACAGTTATAAGTGTAGGGCAGTGTACAGCTCTTTTTTATCTCAGGTCGTCAGAATCTCCCTCTGTCGAGAGCCAGGAGATGGGAGATGTTCTGAAAATGGTAAAAGATCTTTGTTCGAGTCGTAAGTCCCCGCTAGATATTTAAGATCAACTTTAAGAATGTAACCGCTGGGGTGACTGTCAGAAACATTGAAATCAACGTTCTAGACCAAGCAAAAGTTTTCTGTAGGCAAATACTCACAAATTGCCCATCCATACAAGTTGTGTACGTTGTAGCAAAGGACATACGTAACCTACTTTTCTTGGTCGTACTTGTCATCCATATACAGATTATCAGCATTGGTATATCGATTGCTGTATTGACTAACACCGCCTTCAATACCAAGTTCAGAAAAAAGGAGCATATCTCTATCATTTAGAAACATCAACGTAATTCTTGTATGCTTCAACATAGCATCTTAAGTTAAGTCTGGGGTAGTATAGTCGTGGGCAAGATCACGTCTATTAGCCTCATGGCAACTGTCGTGGAAGTTCTCGAAAACCTCAGCTAAAAGAAGTACATTAGTCTTCCGGTAGAGATAAGAGTAGTTTTTTAGAGTCTCTATGCCAAAAACATCCCATACTTTTTTAGAATGTGCGTAATCTTTTTCGGAAATATGTTGTTTACTAGGACTCCTGTAAATGTCTGTGTGTGCAGTATGTTCGTGTTCTCCAAGTAAATTCAAGGACGAGGTGTACTCGTATGGGAAAAGTTCTTTTCTCACTATTAGTTGTACTTGTTTAGTCGAGTTATGTTGGAATATCATTGTAATTATTTTATTCTCTTCTCAGTAGGACGCTTGTCTCTCCATAAATTATGGCATAAAGCTAAAAAAGTCTATTAAAGGAATGTTAACGTTGTTCTAATTTATTCTCATTTTAAAGGAGATGTAGAGCTTTTTTTTCCGTGATATAAGCATAATTGGCCCGTTAGATCCTAAAGCAAACTCCATAAAATGAAATAGATATCATATTTACTTAAGTTGTCGAGAACTACAGGTATTATATACGTACCTGGATCATTAAGATTATAACTATTGAGACAGAATTATGACATTCAATAGTATAATAGAAGAAAATATCATAATTTATGAAAAAAGTACTTACTGTGGTATCAGATGACAATCATCTATAACTTTTTTGTCAGTGTTGTGAGATGGATTTTTGTATAAATGTGGCATCTTTATTACATTTAAAAAATTTTCTTTTTTAGCATCGGTTAGCCGATATAATACTCTCGGTGATCTATGAAAAAATTAACATTCGAGAGCAAGTACTTTTTAATCTTGTATTAGTATAGGAGAAGTATAGGAGGATTTACGTAGCAATATAGGAACTTATATGTATGGAATTAAGCTTTTATATACTTTCTGTAAGACTAACTGTAGAATAACGAGTCCATCCTGGCTCACGTTCTTGGAATTCTTTAAAGTCTTGCACTATTATTTGCTGAATATTAGTGTTTAACCATTCCGGTAAATTAGTTGTCTGATGAATTGATTGATTTTTAACGTTAAAGTATAGTTTTTCTTGTAATTCTCCATTATTTTTTATTTCATTAACGATAGCTGTAAGTATTGCATTAACTTCTATGGCATCATGATTCAGCATAGCTTTTTTTATTGGATTTTTAATATTAGAGTTAGCGTCACACAGTAAACAATTATGGATTTTTTGTTTAACCTTCAGAATGGAAAATAGATAGACTTATGATTTTTTCTTTAAATTAAAGGTAATTAAATTGTGAATGAGGGAAAACTATTTGAAACATGACCTCGGTGGCTTTCAACCTACGAAATAAGATTGTGTTATCATTTTTTTACGATTTTAATTTTCATTTTGATGAATTATCTCTTTTTGGAATAAAATTGTTATAAATTCCGAATAAAAATATTCAAGACGCAGGGAATAAATATTTTTATTGATTTTGGATTCAAAATAGTGGATCCAGTATGGTGCAACATGGGCCAAACCCTGTTTTTGTCTAAAAATCTTTGATCTCCCGAAGATACTGGGATCAAAATTCTTATAAAATATAACTAATTTTTCTAAACCCGTTTAAATTGTAGAAATGAATAGATTTTTCTTCTGTTACTTATGATGAATGGTGAAATACAGAGAGAGCGGTTTTTTTTAAATTTTAAATTTATATTAATGATTGGAGATATGATGACGAAGCTAGTTTATCAAAATATAATGGGAAAATTGTAAAAAATGGTAGCATAACCTTACTTTGTAGGTTAGGAGCTACTGCGGTAATATTCTTTATAGTATTCCTTAATTAACAATCTAATTACATTCAATTTTTAAACAAAATCGTCGGCCTATCTCATGCCATTCTTACGATACTGGGTTTTGAAAAATAAAAATCGAAAATAGTTCACTCTGTGTCGCAGAGAAAGGCTTTTACATCTAGATAAGCTAATTTCGAAATCACTTTTTTTACACCTGCAGGGATAACGAGTATGATTTACCAATTTTTTTGGTACTTAGTAATCTTACTGACTAACTGCCCAATCAAGGTATTGGTAAGTACATAACAACATTTATTATCTGTAGATACAAAATTTTACACTCATAAGTATTATGAAACAGATTGTAGAGATAGAAATGTGTGTCAAATGAAAGCTATTGTATATCGGGTTGCACCGTTTGCCAAACGGTCTTTTATGACGTCATAATTATTTCCGAAACAAAGCATGTAGAGCCGTGTACAGAAAAAGAGAAGCCAAAAACTTGGACGTCAGTTATCCTTATGGTTACGAGTGCTACACTGTTGCTGCTGCTACGATGATAAGCGCGTGAAGTTTCTGGAATTTTGCAGAAAAAGCCAGTGATTTAGGTGCCGCTTATAAGAACAACTAAGCTACGGTGCGCCAAATTCATTGCTTGCGCGTTCAGTGGTAGGATTCAGAAAAAGAGTTTTTTCTGAATTTGCACGTCATGAAACGTTCTAAAAAATGAGACGACATATGCTTAATGAAACAAATATGGCCAAGAAATGTGTTCTCAGCACATTCTCCATCTTGAAACTACAATGCATAAGCAGATTCTTGAAATCGAGGTGATGGATGGTTAAAACCAAAGTAAACTAATTTTCAAAGTATTTTAACATTGCAATAAAATAATGTCTTCCGAGAAATATGTCATAGCACATTGTCTTATTTGAAACAAAATTTCGTTGCGTTGAAAAAAAAAGGAATTAAATTAATTATAGTTACCTGTACAAGTTCAGGTGTATTTTTGTGACAAATAAAAAGCGAACTTTCAAGAATACTATTATTCAGTGAAATCATACATGCTTTTAAACAATTTTGCAAGAGTTGTGGTAAAATAAAGCAGCGACGGTTGCAATCAGTTGGACTTGACGTCGACAGAAGGAGCCGATTGTTTGCGTTAGCGACCTTTGTGCTAAACTTAGCCGTGGATTTAAGTGGTGGTCGTGGTGATAGCTGACGGTAAGGTCAGATGAGCCGCACAAGACACCCTCGCGCATGCGCCAGCCGTAAAAACGCTCGCAGATTTGCCACGGCACAGTAGCGTGCGTATAGAGGGGCCCGTACCGCGGTCACTTAGCTTTTTGACTGAGTTAAACTTGGCAATATAGAAACCCGATGGCAACACCCATGAACCAGCATGCTGAGTGAACTGACTAGTGGCAGTGAGACCGTCGCTTTCAAACGCTTTTTGCGACACCTTTATCGTATGAGTAAGACTTGTTGCAAACGAATCATTCTTTTTTATGTAAAGAGACAGTCTAGCATTCCAGATCTATGAAAGAATATCGAATTACACTACAGACTATTCCAAATTAGCAGCTGGGTGGTTAACACGTGATTAAAGCTAGTAATCATTGACGATTTAGTCCGCGAATCATCCAGCAGTGGCGCTGTCGACGATATATTTACAAAACGCAGTCGTGACAACGATTGAAGAGTAATCTTTATCATGCAAATCATACTATATCAAGGTAAGGGTCAGTACAAGATATCTTATCGCTGAGCTCGCAATGCATTGTCATTATTGAAAATTTATGCAATTGTGCACAACCATAGCATCTGTCTACAAAAATATTAGAATAAAGTGAGTTATCGAGCTGCCACCGTATTGCCAGAAGCAAGGGAAAAAGCTGCAAAAAGGCCCTCTATACTTCATGCATACTGCAGATAAAATCAAGCACTCCCTTCCACGACCCACCCTTCCTCCTGGTTAGAGCGAGAGCACTGGAGGGGCATTCTTGCAGTATTATCTCTTGCTCGTGGCAGTATCGCACGATCCAGGGTAGTATAGGGATAGCATATACATACATGTATCTGTTGAGACAGTGTGTCTGGAAAATTCTTGATTATTGCAGGAAGCTTACAAGGATGCTACTTTGCGATCGTTTGGATACCTTTTATCAGATCTCAAGCAATTGTGCTCCCAAACCATAGACAGTATTTCTCGGGCTCACCTCCTACTGTATATTGATAATAAGTAGGCCTCATTACATTAAATTGGTATTTTCTATCACGTGTAATCCTTGTAGATAAGCTTAAAAATCTCCCACGATGCAGTACATACCCATGGCTAAATCTGTTGATTATATGTGTTTATTTACGATATCAGGGCTAATGTTGTGGGAGTCCGTGCTCTTTGTGTAAAAAATAAAAACTATACTGGACTTTTTTGAATAAACACTGTACGAGCATCTATTTAGTTGTCAGTAATCGCCCGACAGTTTGGATTGCACGGCACGGAAAACTAAATATTCAACTTAAGTATACTTAGAGGTTTGTTTGGCGAAATTTGTTACACCTCTCGCATTTGTTCTACTGGTTTTTATATCTGTACGTAAAAATTATATATGTGCGTAACCATAATTACGAGCTAGATGAAATGTTTATTGGGATGGTGACTGGCGACCTTCCACCGATAAGAAGGCGCCAGGGAGGCAAGACTCCAGCCAATCAAAGAACTTAAAATATTGATCTCATTTAGTTATGAGGTAGAACTATGTACTGCTGGCTACCACTGGCGTTGCTTTTTTTTACCTAGTCTTTGGATAACTGTTGTTCAATGTAACATAAGAGTTAATTGGTAAAACTATAATGTTTGCTTTGCGCGATGTGTTATGCCAAGAGAATGGCTCATCTAAATTTGTTAAGATGCTATTGATTATATGTGAGCGAGGTGAGTCAAGCTAATGGACCCTAGTTGTATGTTAAATAATTGTAGATTATCAGAGGTCGCTAAGCTGAGTTACTACGACAGAAACTATCTTGACAATTTGCACATGTATCTACTATCATCTGATGAATCAATGTATTTCACAATCATACTTGGAATCATTGATTTAAGTATGAACTGTACTTTCTTGCGATCTGGACTATTGAGACGATTGCATAATAAACTTGTTTTCAATCAATTAAAAGCAAAGTCCACATGTTAACTGTCGATTTCGTATTTGTATTTTCCTACATGAATCATATTAGTATGAATACGTGGCAAAAAATAGATGGTTGGAGCGACACGAAAAATAAAGTTTTTATCGTTACGTTGTAATAGTAATAAAGTTACATCCTTTATTCGGGCGAGAACACGCCACTAGTTAGAGAGATCTGTATTATATAGACACGGAACAATAAACAGTGCTGATGCACAAAGCAGACGTCACACCGATCAGATACGTTTACGAGTGCACATGCAACACTATTGTTGGAAACATACCGCTTATCCCGGAGAACGAAAAACGATCGCGCAAGCACGTTGAAATTGTCAGAAAACTCGCAGAAAAACAATTGTATAGCATTAGAGCAAAAAATTATTGTACGGCAGAGAGAAAGTTTCTAATCTTCGTTATCGGAATTACTGCAGGAAACGACACTTTCTCTCGTGTTGAAGAAATTCAATTAGCGAATAAAATTATTATTCTTACCAAAGGGGACGTAAAACGTTTGTAAGCTTCGTTTCCAATGATGGCCTTAAGTCCGTACGAATACCAGGTATACCAACGCCACCCTAGCCCGAGAAAAATTAAATATTTAACAAACAAATTGATGGAACCGACATATTAAAAACTGCTCTTTTCGGAAATGCAATTAGTAAAAACTGCTCCTCTCCATTTATTGAATTACCGCTAATTAAAGTGTCTGGTGATAGGTGATACTTTGTAAGACGGTATCTAAGCTAATAGTTGATTTAAAAAAAAATATTTATTAGAAAAAACTGCTCTTATGACGCTTAAAATTGCTCTATGACTAAATTGCAGATTCAAAGTGTTTAATATCAATTAAACATGAAATAAGAACTAGCTTTGGTGATCCAATGGTAGATAGGAATTTTTGTTGCTGTGAGTTGGCTACACTTGGTTACTTCATGCACGCGCGGAACGCGTCGTCTGCCAAACTAACATCAGCCACCAGTGGCTCTCATGATAGGCATCATATAGTCATAATCGCTACACACATATGAAAATAAAATTATATATATATTATCCTCAGCATTTGAGGAAATAATTGTTACTAATATTATACATGACTAATTTCCTTTAATTTGACTCAGCAGAATAGATCAAGGCTTATTTTACGTGTTGAATCTGTAAGTATAGAATACGATGCCCTATTATACTAAACAAACGTGTCCTCTCCAAAGAATCCTCGGAGAAGAGCAATGACCAGGAAATTCGGCTATACCGATACCCGACCGTAATATGCGTTCCGTGACTGTCAAACTTTAAAAAAAAGTATATCCTATAACTGAATCTTTCTCCAACTAGAGTACTTGGGATTAATTATACATCTCATTCGAATAAATTTGTTTATGTAACCTTCTATTTTATTGCTTTCATACTAATTTGTTGGATGTGGAACAATTTAATCGTAAAGGTGTGACTGCTACATAAATTTAAACTCTCATTCGTATTAAATACTTCCTCAGTTTTATGACAATATTTATTGATACAAAATTATTTTAGGATCTTGAACCTAACGACATACTTCATCGATATTGATGGCTTAGTGGTGGTTTGGTCATTTAACAAATTTTCTGTGATATTTTGCTCTAAAAGATAAAAATAAGGGGTTCAAACCATATTTCAATAACTCTTTCTTTTTAATGAAATCATCATAAAATAAATTATTTAATAATTTTTATCTTATTTAAGGCTGATTCTAGTGAGATTAATTGTGATTGAGTAATGAAAGACAAAAAATCAGATCATGCGTCGTTCTTTTGGCATCTGATTTAATTTCCTTCTCATCCAATTTTTAATGAATCTCGACGAGTCTGGGCTTTAATTATTCTTAGAAATGTCAAGAATATGCGTCAACTCCTCTTTTCCTCATGAAATAGATAGATGTATGATAAATAATGTTCTAAGGCAGAATAATCATATTGACCTTATCGATAAGGTAGAGAACTTTAATTTTATCCAGACTGCCCTTATATGGGGATGGAAAGGCAGATTTTAAATTTAAATTTTGCGCCACCAGCCTCTGCCGGTAACTGTACATAATTTATTTGCTTATTTTAAATATATTTACTATACGAGATAAAATTTTCGAAATTAATTTGTTTTTATTGAAATAAATAAATTAATTTTCTTTGTTGTTATTTGGAAAAAAAATTAACATATACAAATAAAGTGTGGTTGGAACCCTTCATCTTTACGCTTGACAGCAAAAGCGCGCACCCTGAGGCCATACCATGTAACTATTTTTCTGGACATCGGCCTATGTTATTATAACATATTATGACATAGGTCCACAAAGCAAAGAAAAGTTATATAATACGGCCTAGGCTTATTAAACAGATAATTGTAATATGACACATTACATTATTATTTAGAGCCAAATTTTGTATACCATAGTAATACACATTTATTATACTCATAGTATAAGTAATGAATTTCAATCATTGTTCATTCGTTGATGAGTTTTGTTAAAAAGTATATTGAAAATGTTAATTTACACATTTTTTTTATTACCGTGCAACGATAAAAAAACACATGGCACAAAAAAGTTCTGCCGGGCTGCTGACATGGTATCATATCGGCTTAAGACTCTGTTGGTGGAATGCATAATGCATGGTGGAAAGTTCGTTGCTGTTGGTTAGGTATAGATTACTCACAAGACTCCGAAACGAAACGCCATTACAGTTTATGGTAGAGAAATAAAAGTTGGTAAGTAAAAGTGCTTTCTAAAATAAAAATAAATATTTAAAGAAGTAAGTATAACAAGAAGGTGTTCGTTTGTAAATTATTGTACTAAAAATTCATGTAGAATAAATGAAGAAAATTTCACATTGAAAGATGTAATCGAGGAGTCTGAAAAGTTTTTTTCACCATACTGTGCCGAAAGTAGGAACTTTCCTACCGCTTCGCGGGAAGGAAATTCCTTCTTCCGGCGCACAGTGCGACCGATTCCCAAAAAGCTGGCCAAAAGTCGAAAAAAAGTATCTAGTTAGGTAATTTTTTTCATGGGTTGGCATTATAATAACCCTAAGGGTCTATAACCACCTATACATTTGTCTATATCCTTTTACCTGCTCCATAGTAGTAGTTACCGTTCTACCTTTATTCGATGAGCGTTAAGAGTGCTATCGTGTTAGTTAGTCTCGTATGTGTTCAAAGTTTAACAAAAATTACAAATAAAAGGAATAATAATCAGATAAGATGGAATCAACTGCCGCAGGTAATTACAATAATAAAAAAATTTGTTGAAGCAAAATTTTTAGAAATACATTCAATTAGTGTGACAACAATTGTTGATAAATTTGATGAATTTAAATCGTAATATTATGACGAGTTGTTTTAAAAAAAGTAAATTGTTTTGCGTTATTCTGCCTTAAAACTTCTTTTGGGTTGTATAATAATGTATTTTGCATGATACAAAGCAAAAATTAGCTGGGCAAAATTACGCCCTTTTTTTACTCAAGATTTTGGAAAAAAAAATATGTTACTCGAATTGACCACTATCTTAAAAGTGATAAATACTAGATTGTATTGCTATATAATGTAATAAAATATTAATTTTGCACAATTCTAACCTCTCAATAATAAAAGTAGATGTTAGGTACTCATATATTCCCACATTTGCACGTACACACACATATATATACTCATGTTTGCACGAGTAGCATGCAGTGTTCGTATAGAAACATATCGCGATCGGTAAAAACAGGAAGCTTATGACCATAAATAGTAACTACGGCAGGTAAATGAGCATGGCAGGTTATTTAAACACCTACTTTAAAAAATATTTGTTTGTTTAAGCAAGATTCCTATAGAACGGACATATTAAATTTATTTTTATAAAATAGATTTATAAGATAGGAAGCCTTCTAAATAAACGTAATTATTTATTCATTAATCTATTAACGTGTAAATATTAAGTTAAACAGAAAAGAATGACATTTGATAAGTTATTTTGTTACGCAGGTTGCAGTACTTCAAGTAATGGACTAACCAGGAGAGAGATTTACGATTTGATTAAAAGATGCTTAAATGCAAACGCATCAGAAACATATTTGACAATCAAATTATTCTTATCTACGAGGCTTCAGTCATCTTATATTTTATCTGATTCTTTAAAAGACACCATCAGAGCTGTAGTATCCAAGACTTAAGAGAGATGGAAAAGTTGCTGTTGGAAAGAGTCGAGATTTTTGAAAAAAAATGAAAATTGGCTAGATGTGATGGTTGAATTCAAAACAGATAGTAATACAAATACAACTACTAACAAGGGTAGACCCAGCACAGAGTTCTTAACTTCGTCTGAAAGAAGCAAACAAAAAAGAGCTCAAAGCTTACACGATAAAGTAAGTACAGATGAACCTATGCAGCTCAAATGAAATTGCGGGACGAAGGAAAAGTAGATGCTGCGAGAGTCATAAAAGATATAATAGCTAGTAGTCTCACAAAAGCCGAGAAATATCGAAAATCAATGAAGGTAACACTACATGATGATGTATTTACAGCTAATGAAGCACTCTCTTTATTTGTAGAGTTACAATCATCTCAAAGTAGATATCAACAGTTACGGAACGCTTGTATGAAGACAAAAAAAAAATCTCCCGTCTTATAAGGAAGTCCGTATAGCAAAAAAAGCATGTTATCCATCTTGTGATATCGAAGTAACTGAAATAAAAGCAGATATAAAAGTTAAACATTTACTTAATGATGCAGTATCTCGAGTACTGCAAAGTCATAAGAATGTTATTGCAATTTTACAAAAAGATCTAAAAAATTCAATATTAATTTGCAAAAGCGGTTGCGATGGCAGGTCAGGGCATACAATGTTCAAACAAAAATTCAGTGATAGCAGTGCCACGGACGAGAGTGTGTTATTTACGTCTATTGTTCCATTGAAATTATTTTATAAAAACGAAAAAACTGGTAAAGACATAGTTGTTTGGAAAAATCCTCGCCCATCTTCTCCACGATGTTGCAGGCCAATCAGAATTGAATACGTGCGGGAAAATACGGAAGTTATTAAGGCAGTTATGAATGATGTACAGAAGGAGATTGATGAACTTGTACCTTATGAGACTACTAAAGTTAATATTAAGTATCTTTTTATATGATTGATGGCAAAGTCTGCAATGCTCTTACAAGCACAACTTCAGCTCAACGTTGCTATTTGTATGGAGCAACGTCTAAAGATTTTAATAATATTGATTTAGTGATGAGTAAGCCTATGAACGCTCAATACTTAGCTTTTGTTTGTCATCTTTACATGCATGGATTCGATGTTTTGAATGTTTATTACATGTAAGTTACAAACTCGATATCACAAAATGGCAAGCTCGAAGTAGCGAAGAAAAAAGAAAAGTTGAAGAAAGAAAAAAAAATATTCAAGATGGATTTAGAAAAGAGCTAGGATTGATTGTTGATATGCCTAAACCTGGATATGGTTCATCAAATGACGGTAATACTGCTCGACGTTTTTTTAAAAATAGTAAAATTTCTGCTGTTATAACTGGACTTGATGAAAATCTGATTTACCGATTTCACGTAACATTACAAGCCATATCATCTGGCTATGATATCAACACGAAAATATTCCAAGAGTATAATGCAGAAACCGCCGCGAAATTCGTAAACCTATATAAGTGGTATTCTATGCCTACGACTGTTTATAAGCTCTTAATCCATAGTACCGATAGTATAGCTCATTCGCTATTACCGATTGGACAGATGTCCAAAGATGCTTAGGAATCATGCAACAAATATTTTTAAAAATTTTGACAGGATTTTTCACGAAAATGTTTAAGCTCAAAGACAATGCAGGATATTTTTTCCCGATTTTTATTTACATTCGATCCGTATTTATCTAGCCGTCGACAATTACCTGTTAAATCGTTGAAATCTCTGTAACACGATGTTGTTCATTTGCTGTTATCTCCAGATGTGAAAGTGACAGAGCCCCTGACACACTTACAATATGATACTTTCAGTTCATAACTCTCAGAAGACACTGATGCATCTAAGATTTTATCGTCTGATGATAAAACAAGCTTTTTTTTGTGAAAAGAATACTTGTTCATTGTTACATAATAACAAATCTTTTACAGTATCACATTGGAGTAATTTACCTATTTTTTTTTATATACATGTATACATTTATATATGTATAATTGTTCATGTAATTATAAAAAATATATTTATTTACGTGCATATTCCATATTACATCCGTTATGTTCAATCCGCTGTGCCAGGGGAGGTCAATAGGGTGGAGGGGGTTAATCTTTTTCGAATTTGACATTAAATTCGTATTCAGCGACCTTAAAAACTTTGAAATTGATATGTTACACGATGACGTATACAAATATTCGGTATTGTATGCGAGAGGGTGGTGAACAAGGGGTAAAAGAGGTAAATTTTTGCATGTTCGACATTATATTCGTATTCAGCGACCTCAAAACCCTTGAAATTGATATGTTACTCCATAACGTATAAAAATATTAGGTATTCTATGCGAGGAGGTGGTAGATAAGAGGTAAAGGGGGTGAATTTTTGCAAATTGGACATTAAATTCGTAATCAGCGTCACCAAAAACTCCCTAACACAAAATTTAAAGTACATTACTCAATGTTTCGACTTTTGGCCGGCTTTTTGGGAACCGGCTGCACTGTGCGGCGTGGCGCAGGATTGGTGAACAATCGTATACGTACCACGGGAGAAAATAAAAAATGCTCAGATCACACGTTTGACACCCTTGGCTTCGCCTCGGGTGGCAATACACGTGTGATCTAGAGCATTTTTCACTTTTCCTCCCTAGGTGCGTAATATACTATCAAGGATCTGCTTAATACAATCCTCACATAGGCATGCCAATTGTTGGCAGTATACTCGTCTTCCAGATTTAACGTTTTTTGTATACTAGTTTAAATATTGGCAACAAAGTGTTTACTAAATTGTGTTCCTGATTCGATAGGAGACCTCATTTACATGCACTTGAAGTATATGCAACAGTAAGTATACGTTTCACAACAGTTTTACAATGAACCAACTACCTAAGATTCTTTTATAAAGTTTGAATATTCATCATTACAGTCTTGGACTTACTTAAAATTTATTTTGAATCAATCGTTTCCAAATGAAACAAACAAATGAATGCCAATATTTCAAAGAAAAGGTCTACTCATCTCATTGAAAAAGTCCAGAATTGTTTTGCCTCTGGCTCATTTTTATCATCTCACACTTTTGTATAAATAGTGTGAGAACAGCAATCACTGCAATAGTCCTTCCAGTAGAGTTAGGGTTATTAATATAGTATTATTAACTTGCTGATAGGTATTTACTTTCATAAACCTTATTATAGTTTGCAGAACTTTAGAAAAATGTCAGAATAACTGAGGTAGAAAAAATGTTTAAAGCTGATGTAAATAAACGGGGAAAAGATAATGCCAGAGACAAGATAAACGAAGAGCTGTATATCAGGATTCCTATGTTGCACACTTTGACGTATGAATAGTGGAAAATTGGTGCTCAAATAATCACGTTTTGGGATTGTTTTTACTAACAACTGGATCAGCCATTTCTGATGCAAACTCGAGGGCTCTGGTGTATATCCTCTGAAAAGTGATGACATAAAAACTATTTAACTACAAAGTATCCTTACACTAGTATAGTCTTAAATAATTTTTGTTATTTTACAGAAAAAAGCCGATGGACACAATAAATCAAGTGAGAGTCAGGCTGAAAAGTAATATTGACTTGGCTAACGAATCAAGTTTTGAATTGATCTTAAAACTAATAGGTAATTAAAAGGCATTAGTATACAAAAAATATTTATATTTTTACTTCTACACAATTTATTATTATATTTTTTACAGAAATATTTTTGTGGAAGTACTATAATAATGTTAAAATAATCTTAAATCAAACAAGTGGACGACTGTACGGAACTTCACTTTTTTCGAAAAAAATTTAAAAATATTCTGAAAGTTTCTTACAATTTAGTTCTATCATTCCTTAATTTGGCTGTAACTTAAATATAGTGAATGTGGTAAAATGTTTTGAGCAGTTAGATGTTAATAAATTTGTCTTTTCATCATCTCTATTGTTTAGTGTTCCAGAATATTAAACTTGCTACCATCATTGTTGGAATTTGAGGTATACATATATTTCATTTTTAATCTGTATTATTTGTTAGTACATATTACTGTATTTTTAAATATATAGAGATTCTCTTTTACTACAGATTTATTTGGCCTGTACATAAATTAAAGCACTATTTTTTCGCAGGTTAATTTGTATCTCCTAACATAACACACTTGTCTCGTAAACCATCTCTTTTCCTCCATGTACCATTTAAAGAGTTATTGTATGCAATGCAGTGCCCCGGTTGATATTTGATAACACCACCTAACATATAAGTATGTGTTTCCTCTAATAATGTTTGGCAAGTGCTGATTACCCTGCATGTTATTCTGATAACTTTTAGAATGTCTGATAAACAAGTAATAACATTTTTTTTAGCGAAATAAGCAGCTTCTACATCAAATAAGAGGTATGGTCCAGGCTTATAAACTACATCCATGCTTTGAACGCAACAGTTTTGACAATAGAAGAAGTCTTTGTTAAAATGTTCATTTTTAGCTACTTTTTTTTCCTCTATAGCTTCGGTTTTAAATGCAAAAGTTTATTTTTCAACTGTACTCTCTTCGTACCAGTCAGTCGTCTTTTCTTTCTAAGTCGTATTTCTTTGTTGTCAATAGTGTTTACAGCTAAGATATCATCCTTTTGATTAGATGGTTTATCATGATACATAATTGTTATAGGGGCACCACATTCTTTGCACTCTCCTTCAGCTTTTATATAATAATCGATTTCATTCATTGAATGACGTTTAAATGAGAAAGGGCATGCATTTTGTGCTGGCTATAAACTGCACGAACAAACTCCATTGGTCCAGCCTAACTGCAATCGTTTTATTTCTTTTCCATCTTTGTTGACAATAGTGACAGGTGCTATATTTTTCCAAGATTTATGTGAAATCCTCATCTCAAATTGAATTTTCTTGTTAGTTTTATGTTTCTTTTGTGGTAGTTCTGGATCACCTGAACTTTCGCAGTCAACATTGTCATCTCTTATAACTGTTTCAGTGCTGATTTCATTAAAAATTTCTGGTAAGCCTTTATGATTTAAATATTCTGTTTTCAAGTTATTGCGATCTTGTCGTACAGAAAAATATAAATTTTCGGTAAAGTCAGTTTGTTTAAGGAATTACAGATATCTGACCATACTTGGTCTCCTTTTTTTTTCAAGTTGTTACTATCAATAATGTCAAATTGCATCAATTTATCTAAAATTAGAAGTGTCGATAGAAACGATTTTGGCCCTCTTTTTCCCATTCTTATACCCTCAGCTAACAACAAAATTAATTAGATCTCATTGAACGAAAAAAATTTCACCAGTAATGCACTCACGTTCAAAAAATGAGCTAAATAATAAAACATTTTTCTGCTCACACCTCATAAAAAAAAATTAACAAATCTCCGACAGGCACAGGCGTGTTCCCTAAAAACTCGCTCTAACATGCAGCTTTGTGATTCTCCTTTTCTCTTGCTTTCCAGTTTATGTATTGCTTTTTATATGATCCACAATTTGTTCAATTTTAATATTTTTACATCGTATAAGAATCGAGTAGATGAAAGCATTCTAATACATACAGAGAAAATTCCTCATAATTTTTAAAATGAGTGTTCATTATTGCAAAGCACAATATACATCAGTAAACTCAAATTTCGCGGGTCACAGCTTTGGCGGGCGATTCAATTTACACTTACGTATATACTGAATACTTGTATGATTTGTTCTAAACAACGAAATAGATAATATATCTTATTCGAGATAAAATTGTGTTGCACGATTGTATCACAACATTTTTAAGTTATTTAGACACCACACTTGAAGATTCTCATAATTTACAATAATTTCTGAAAACATCTTTTTATCGATTAGTCTTCAACGAAAAATCTTTTACTTTTAAAAGCTAGTTGTTTTTCTAATTTTATAATGCAAGTACGCATAGTAGTTGTGAAACAAATAAGGTGTATATTTCGTTGTTTAAAACAAAATTGATCAGTGTTAAGTATATGACAGTTTGAATTGAATCGCCCGCCAAAGCTTTTGTAGGCAGTCTGGAGATCCCTAGACTGCATATTAATGCACATCAAGGATTTTTAAGATTATTTAAATAATAAAAATTATATTTTTGTACTTTTTCTGTCCTATTTATTATTTTTATGTAATGATAACCATATACTTTTGTGACTTAAGTTAACCCAGGAAATTTTTACATACGGTTTTTTTCTACTTTGAAATTGTAAGGAGTAAATATTGGCCAATCTGTATCAGGCAGCCTTCTGGATCATTATCAACGCTTACTTCAATGAGAAAGGTTGTGTCCAACAGCAACTTGACAGCTTCGATGAGTTTATACAGCCTTTAGTACGGAGGATCTCTAAGGACTCCCAGTAGATCGAGCTTCGGACAGAGGTACAGCATACGACAAGACACACCGATAAGGCGTCTCGTAATGTTCGAGCAGATATGTCTGTCAAAGCTTTTAATTGAATAATATTTTTAGACTTTTGAAAACTTTATTCAATTCTTGTTTATTTTAGTCAGACGCACTTGGAAAAAAGTAGAGCACCGTCCCCCTGTCTTCCTTGATGCCCAATGACACGAAACAAAGAAACTTTACAATCGTGAGTTGAAAGAGGGGCCGTTAAATCCAGGAGATTATTTCACCATTAATATATTAGAAAAGATACAAGTAGTCTTCCATGAAAATTACTGAATTTATTTTTTCACATTGCTATCATAACTACCAAACATTCACACATAAATAGGTGCTGATTGCATCAGAAAAGATGGCCACAAATACAGGGTGGGTTTTAGTATGGTGGGTGATAGAAAAAACACACTAGTTATTGACCAGACATGCCTTTTTTCTTGCTTTGCTTGATAAGCTTATTTTTCCAAATGTTGTATTGAAGTTTTGTAATTATATTCAAGTGCTGATTGCTCCAGAAAAAATGGCCACAAATACAGTGTGGGTTTTAGTATGTTGGGTGATAAAAAAAACACACTAGTTATTTACCAGACATGCATTTTCTTGCTTTGCTTGATAAACTTATTTTTCCAAATGTTGC
The DNA here is from genome assembly GCA_030522625.1 of Copidosoma aretas. NCBI lineage: Eukaryota > Metazoa > Arthropoda > Insecta > Hymenoptera > Encyrtidae > Copidosoma > Copidosoma aretas. The sequence continues at coordinate 20,105 of JAPYYV010000190.1, forward strand.
ATTGAAGTTTTGTAATCATATTCAGAAAACGGTATTTATGTGTTTAAAATTAAAAATAATCGACAGATAAACAGGTTACTCAACTAAAGTAACCTTCTTTTTTATAATGTTCCTTCATAAATAAATGTGATTTCCGTACAAAGAAAGAGAAATAAATATACACTTAATAGTTTAGTAAACGAACTTTAATTAATTTGCATGTCTAAAATACTATCTTCGTGTACAAAGTAATCAATATTTAAAGTTCATCACTATGTTTGAATTGCCAAGTGATATCGTTTAATGCAATTTGTACGGTATAACAAAATATTTCCATGAAGGAATCCAGCAGGGGTAAAATACTTTGATAGGACACCATGTTAAAAGTAGTGTGGACACACTAAGTTATAAGATGAAGTAAATGCATTTATTTCCATGTTTATATCTTCCTTGAGAACACATTTATTGTTAATAGTTTTTGATATATATATATTTGTATGATTCATAAATTGTTATCGTAAGAGCCCATATGGATTTGTACAGTTGCAATTATACTCACTGCACATTATATAACGCGTACATTCATACATGATTATGAAATAATAATTATTGAATTAAACAAAGTTCATTACCTGTTTTTTTTATTTGCCTACAGATGTAAACGAAAGAATTCTGCACTAAAATTATAATCGTTTGAGGTTAGTAAGAAAATTTTTGTGTTACGCATTATTTTTCCTCACTATTTGACTTTAAATACTTTCTAGTTCATTGGAGAAGAGCGAATTTTTCGCGACAAAAATATGCAAAGTTTTCAAAAAACTAATAAGTATACTCATGACTTAAAAAATATGAATTTTATAAGATAATACGTAATTTATTGAATGAGAGCCACTGATAGCTGGTGTCAGTTTGACAGACGATGCGTTCCGCGCATGCATAAAGTAAACAGGTGTAACCAACTCACAGAAACAAAAATTCCTGTCTACCATTGGCTCACCAAAGCTATTTGTCATTTCATGTTTTATTGATAATAATTACTTTGAATCTGCAATTAAATCATAAGGCAATTTTAAGCGTCATAAGAGCAGTTTTTTATGATAAATATTTTTTTTAATATTGATTATTAGCTTAAACACCGTCTGGCGAAATATTGCCTATTACCGGACACTTTAATTAGCGGTAAGTAAATAAATTGAGAGGAGCAGTTTTTACTACTTGCATTTTCGAAAAGAACAGTTCTTATTACGTCGATTCCATCAATTTGTTTATTAAATATTAAATTTTTTCAGGCTAGGGTGGTGTTGGTACCAGGTACTGTGCCAGGTTGACTTAAAGTAGAAATAAACGCCTTTTTGATATACAAAGTGCCAAGAAGAAGCTTGCTCTCTCATAATGTGATACTAGAGGAGTACGGCCAAGCCCACGATTAGACCATAGCGGCTCCAACATGAGCACCCACGCTCCGGCAGCCATGGTCTCATCCGAGCTAAGGGTGATTGAACACTAACGAGACCGAAGGAATTTATCGTAGCCGAAGAGCCAAGTGGCGGGGTCTTCTAAGCAGAGGCCCAAACCTGCAAAAACGAGGGAGTCCCGCTTACTAGATGACCTGGACGAGGACCCATTTGCTGCGGTGATCAAGGGGCATGGTAACAAGGATCAGGGTTTACGGTCACGTCCTTTCGTAAGCAAGCAAGCCTTTTACGCTAACTCATATAAATTTGTAGTGTCTAAATACAATCAGTAAATAGTTTTTGGCAGAGCCAAACTGGCGGTTATCTCTGCTTTTGGTGTAACATGATCCATCAAAGTACAGTGACTTAAGATCTTAGCTTAGCTAACATTGCATCAAATTAATTATACGACTGCGTGTGAATAAAAGCAAAGAAGTGAAGCTCGTATTTATGCTAGATCTGATTTAAATGTTCTAATCAATTTCACTCTTCAATAAATGTATACTTATCCATTGATTTTGCGCAGCACAGTTTCTCCTGTTCTACTACATCATCTTTATGCTGAATAATTCCCTCTCAACTTTTAGCTGCATGTAATATATTTAAATCTACTAACCCTATTTTATTCGATACATAACTTTGACGGTAACCTTACGATTATGACATTGTCTTACTTAATTTAATATAATAATAGTAAAGAATATCGTGCGTTTTAATGCATGTATCTAAATAGTAAGAACGTACATATCTCTTTGATTGCGCAACAATGAATATATACGCATGTAATCAAATCTCTTTCAATTGACACTTTAAATAAGTAGATTACAAAAAAAAAAAAATGTTGGTCCATACTTAGACAGCACCAACGCTAACATACTGCAATGTAACGAACTGTGCTATGACAAGGGTGAGAGGAAGCGGACGGGAGAGGCACGATAAGACGAGGTTATCGAAAAAAATACGTTAATAATTTTTTAAAAAGACTGCAGTTACACTGCGTCGCTTGTATGCTAAAGGTAATGTCAAGTGGACGGATAAAAAAAAAGTAATTATTGGTGGCGCTCGCATACCGTAGTAAAACTTTTTCAATCTTGTGAGTGATATTTTAAGAGACAGAAAAATGCATACCAGTAGGGCGTCATCAGTTTGTCATGGTACTTCGAATTGCAAACATCTTCAAACAGTGTGTTAAAAACAGTGACTATTGAGAACCGCACAAACAGCGCCATTGAGCAACAAAACGGAAAGAGAGTTGCACCTTTACCCCGTCAAGTTAAATCATGACGTGAGATGAGCGGGAAAAAGATGTAAAACTGTTGGAGAAAAAGGCAAAAAATATTGCTTTTAATGCCGTTAATGATTGACGACCGTTAAAAATGCCTGTACCTAGATACAAACTTTGTGGCCTTGGAACAAAATGAGCAGAGTTAAAGACAGAGATAAAAGAATAGAGTGCGTGAGAGGCTGAATACAATAACACAGTCAAAGAGAGAGATGGTCGCTGAGTGTCCTTTCTGTCTTTTTCTAGCCAAGCGCTGGGATTAGTTGCTTATATGCTTTTTTCTCGACCTCTCAAACAACAGCCAATGACAGACAAGACACTCTGCAACCTTCACTTTCTTTTCATTTATCACTTTCACTTACGTGGAATAGTATCTCAAGTGCACTCTATTCTTATACATCTATGGTTTAAGACATACAGAGACGTAGGAATCAATCCTTTGGATGAGGTTTGTTGTAAACACATCCTTGCCCATGTTCCAGAGAAAAAGACTGATTGTCAGTGATCTAATCCTGTATTTGCTAAAGAAACACCACTGGACAAGCGAACAATCACAGTGTTTGCGGCATGCTGTATGTATGCAAAAATCACTTTTTACAATTTTTTTGGCGCATTAAGATAGCTAGTATACATAAATATTGCAAGAAAAAGCATATGGTTCAAAAAGTAAAGACAAAAATATAAAAAAAAATTTAATGAAACTTTAAAAAAACTTTACTGCGATACAGCGCGACCAACGGCATACGCTAGTGGCAAAATAATTACGAGTCCTTTGAAAATGCAATAGGTCCCACTAAACATTATAGGATCGCTCGAGAGTCAAGATGTTTACAATTCATTCATACCTATGAAACACTATTTTCCCAGGAAAAGTTATATTGCTTGTAAATTTTAAGACGTGTACAAAGCTGATTAAATGGACTTGAGATCTTTAAAAACCTACAATGACAATTATACATACGTTCTCGTCGTTACTGATGTCCTCAGCAAATACGCTTGAGCGGAACCATGCAGGGAACAAATGTCGAAAAACTTTTCCATAGCGTCAAGAGGCAGTAATTGCAGACCGATGTGTCTCAAGACAGATAAAGATAAAGCATTCATGGGACGGTATATGTAGAGCAGTATCGACTGTTTTTTATATAAGTAATTTTCGATTCTAGCAGCAAAAACAATACAAGTGATACTATTATTATCAGTAATAATGATAATAAAATTCAGTGTAACGGCGGTGGTTGGGATGATGATAATTTTATTCATAATAATAATGACAACTAACATGTTCATAAAATTTCTGATATAATAACAGGAATGATAAAAATTACAAAAAAAAATTATTCACAGCAATAATTATCTGCTAAAGTATAAGCATTAATTATTTATAAGTACCTAACATACTTAAAAAAAAAAAAAAATTTATTTGGCTGGAATCAAAGACTCGACGTTGAGTATGAGCAAAACGATTAGCCCACTCGGCTATTGAAAGTTTTGGTAGTTCTGTATCAGACGTCGTATCTCAGTTGTAAGAAGTAGGAGGGGCTTAGCTTGAAATAAAAATACGGGCGCTCTCCCACTTCAGCCGGTAAGAGAGAGAGAGTAAGGTCGCTCTGTGCATGTGGCAAAGTCTTGGGCGTTCGCATCACTGATGTAGACATCTTTAAAATACAATGAAATTATATATTTGCCATACAATGCCACCTATGTCAACAAATACTTTGTGTGATTGCATGCCTTGATTATTCTGGAGCAAACATCTGCAAAACTCCATTAAAGGTCGTAAACGTGAAAAGAATTCTTTAAATTCTTGCTTACAGCAAATTCTGACTCGATTTGACTGTTTTCAGGCTTATTTCGTTCTTGACTTAATATCCTAAAAGAATCCGTTTCCCGCAGAGATGTGAAAAGTCGATATATTATATATATGTATATATATATACATATATATATTTATATATATATATATATATATAACCTACACATCGCTTATTACGGTCATCCATGTTTGCTGAATGAGTAAAAATAGTTTGTCGATTACCTTTCGGGATCAAATAAGACTAAAAACTTTGAGTCATGCTAAGAGCTAGGGACTGTGCAATCAGATGTATTTGAAACTATAGTTAATCTAATATAGTGGCTAAAACAAAATCGCGGACGAGCTTTTACTTTGGGACCCCCTTTGCATGGGTAACAAATTGAAAGACACGTAAGGCAGAGAACAATAAGCTATATACCGTTGTTTACCATTTAAAATGGCAGCCGAATAATATGGCACACGGGAATTGGCTTTAGGATCCCCTTGACATGGGTGTCAAACAAAAGGGCATGAAAAGCAAAGAATAGTAAGCTTCGTTACGTTTTAAAAAATTATAAACGTCGGCCAAACGACAAAAGGGAACAGGTATTAACTTTTGAACTCTCTTTACATGGGTATGAAATAAAGGGGTATGGAAAGCAGAGTATATCAAGCTATATAAAGTTATTTAAAATTAAATGTTGCGGCAGATACATGATGACGAGCAAATTTATACTTCAGGACTCCTTGACATGGGTATCAAATAGAAGGGCATGTGGAGCAAAGTATAATAAGCTACATATGTTATTTAAAATTTAAAATTGGGGCCCAATCAAAATTGTGAACAAACTTTTTCTTTATAACCCCTTTGACATGGGTATAAAGTAAAATATTATAACTTCTACATTTCAACAGCTACTATAATATTATTCAGAATTCACTGTGAGTGTCAAAACCAAATGGCACATTGTTTTTTATCGTAGAAGCTCCTTAACATGCATACTAAATACGTGTGCATAATGAGTAGATGATGAGAAGATATATGACATCAGAAAGATTGAAGAATAGTAGCCTACATGCGATAGCACATGACTCATCTTCTCAAATGCTATATTCTATAAAAAACAATTTCATTAAATACACTTTCTCAACTACATGTTATTTTCTTATAGCACTTGGAATCAGATTTTGAATAGTTGCTTGGAAAATAGACACAACGTTTTACAAGCCAGCTTTAAGTTTATCTTAAAAATTATTTAATTGGATCAAACTAGCTTCTATATATCATTCACTTTTTTATAAATTGCCTTGCTTAGTATGCATGTTACGGAACTTCCATGATAAAGGCCAATGCACTACTTTTTTGGCAGTCACAGTAAATTATAAATAATATCATAGTAACCGTTGAAATATAGAAGTAATAGTCTTTCGTTTAATACCCATGTCTAAGGGATTATGAAGTAAAAGCCCGTCCAACAATTTGTTTTGGCCACCATTTTAAATTTAGATAAAAATAATTTATATTATCATACTCTGCTTTACACGCCCTTCCATTTGATATCCATGTCAAGGGAGTCCAAAAACAAATACCCATTTGCCATTTTGTTTTGGCTGACATTTTGAATTGTAAGTATCGTTATATAGCTTATTGTACTCTGCTTTACGTGCCCTTTTATTTGATACCTATGCTAAGGGGGTCCTAAAGTAAAAGCTCATCTGCCATTTTATTTTCGCTACCATATTGCTTTAACTATAGTTTTATATACATCTAATTGCAGTTCCTGCAATTAGCATGTCTCTTAAATTTTAGCCTGATTTGATGCCGGAATGTAATTAAAAAACTATTTCTACTTATTTGGTAAACATGGATGACCGCAATTAGCTATATGTAGGTCATTTGTATGTATATATCTGTGTGTGTATATATATAATATATATTTATATATTATATATATATATATATATATATATATTTATAACCACTCGTCACATGTCTGCGGAAAACAGATTCTTGTAGGATATTGAGTACGGAACGAAATTAGCCCAAAACCAGTCAAATCAAGTCAAAATTTGCTGTAAACAAGAATTTCAAAAATTTTGTTCACGTGCAGGACCACTGTGCGGCATTTTGTAGATAATCCTCCGAGAATAATCAAGGCATGCAATCACACAAAGCATTTGTTGACATAGGTGATATTGGCTGACATAACTTTAGGCAATGATGTACAAGCGCGTAAAAACATAAAGCAAAGTTGTAACGGATGTACTTATAAAAGTTAAAAGTACAGCGTTGGAGATTGAATTTCATAACATCGACACTTAAAGAAGAAGAAAAAGAGTCAGAGACCTTCTCTCATTTTGATTCTTATATACACCCTTGTCTGTGCACGAATATCGAAAAAATAATTTGTTTTAATTCTGTGCGCGGCTGCTTGGTGCATCTGCAAAGTAGATGTGTGGTCGTCATAAGATCAAATGTAAAATAAAGGAGGTGAAAGGAGTGCACAGTCATCGCAAAACAAAATCACAAGTGTTGCATCAGAAAAGAAGAAGGAGAAAAACAAGAATGATATGGCGAAAAAGAAAAGAACTACTAGATGTATTTTTGATTGTTAAATAAAAAAATGGTTTCCTTGCACAGCTACTCGTGTTAGTGTTTAAAGCTCGAACTTATTTTGTTTGACTTTTTACCGACGGAAACAACCATTGAATAAACTCACTGTGCATAGTACGAATCAATATCATCGCTGACAGATCATTTAACCATCGATCTTGTTGTACTAGCTGATGGCAAAGAACATATTGCTCTTGCTTATTCGATGCTCTGTCTTCATGTCAAATTGTGTCTCAATGAGAGTAAAGATCCAGTTGCTACTCCAAGTGCTAATCTGTTGGATGAAGTCATAAAAGCAGGGCCAATAAACAATTCTATGCTTTTGCTCCTCCAGAAATTCGATGTATTATTCAATCAGAAATCTGTAACACTACCTCACAATGACTACGATTACAGAGCGTACCCTGAAACCTCATTGATTTACGGGCATGCTAAAGGATATGGCAGTCAACGAATGCAAAGTTGTATGGCGATTGAGTGTCCGAGATTGACGACGTCGTCGATGCCTAGCTGGGACTGACAAAACAGCGTGCATTATGACCAGCAAAAAAAAAAAATGATCTCATCAGCCATCTTTATTGTAAAGTGTACGACCAAGAATAAAACTACCCATCAATGGCGTTAAATTAAGAATGCGAATGAAGTAAGGGATCTGGTGACCCTTATTGTCTGATAAATACCTTAAATCTCGTTCTTGTACACATTAAAGAGGCTAATCTCTTAGTTAAACTATTTTTAGTAAGTCTATCCGTTTCGCGTGCTCGCGCTGAAGCACTGTCACCACGACGAATGCCCAAAAAATCATTGTCGGTTGTGTAAAAAATCAAACTTGCAGCGACAAGTGTACAATACTTCAAATAACTTTTCATCATTTTAACATTTGGTCTCTTTACTTGTATATTGACGATGTTCAAGGTCCATTTTAGCCATTGCAGCCAAACTTTGAAACTTATAATTTATACGTTGGTGCTTATCTGACCTTGTTTATTGACACTGGAATTTACTTGTTCAACAAAGATAACTACATTAATCACAAATCTTATGTAACGTCTATTTTCTGTTTACTTTTGATTAACCACCAGATTAATCAGCCAACGAATGCACACCTTCGAACATAATTAAACGCGGTAGCGTAAGATTAGACGTTCCATTCACCGACGTGCTAACTACAACAGTAAACTGTACCGTATATGCCAAGTACGAGAACATTCTCAAAATGGATGCGTCAAAACAATTTATCGTCAACTTCAGTGGTCAAATATGTATATATATATTTATTACTGTTAGTTGGTGCACGTTAGTTAGCAAGCACAGTTTCTAGAAGTAAAATCACCCACATGTCAAACATAATGGATCTTTCAGCAGATCTTTACTATTTTAAGATATAAGAAGACATAGCAGTGTCGATAGAAGTTACCGTCATTGCGTTGAATGAGGATTTCTCCGCTTTTTGGTTAGTAACATAGTCTGGTTATTTACATAAATAGAGTAAGGACTTTAGACGACAAAATCATTATTTACCGAAACATCATAGCAGGCTCGACTGTTGCAAGGGTAAGTTACCTTTACATCTTATTCACGGAATTTTTCCAGGTATTGGAAAAAAAGTGCAGGAAATTTCGTCGGAGGTTGTCAAAAGTGGTCCGATTTACACAAAATTACCAGCCGTAAAATATCTAACTTAAAACTGACAATGATTGTCTATTTTTCCGTATTTTTTCTTCCGATTTTTATAGTATACATCACGCGCTATGACCTTATTATTATAAAAATCTATGTTCCATAAATAGTGTACACAAATTTAAATCTTCGCTCTGTATGCGTTATCGTGACAAACGATTGAAATCTTTGTAAATTTGTCATGGGTGGCTACAGATACTAATAAATCCATCACGAATCACTTTGCATACTGTAGGTGTATTATCAACAGATCACGTTTTACGGGTGTGAAAAAAAAATGACAGCACTTGTTAGGATTGCTGGTAATTGCACCAGACTAGGATTGCATTGAGTTGCGGTATACGTTAATAAAAATTGTAACGGATATAATTTTGATAGATACGGTATTCAACCGCATCTACCTGATCATATAAAACAAATACAAAAAAATTGTAAGAAGATCGGATATAATGTCAAACAATAACAAAGTATACCTTCAAACGTGTGCGGTCACTTATGATTAATGTTTTTATTTTACATAAGTAGCAGTTTAGGGTTATATAAATATCTTAAACATTTTTCTCATTATTTGGAAAAAAAACGTAATATTGCCTGACATTTTATTTTACTAAAGCATTAATAAATAGAATATGAGATTGGCAGTGAGTAGCAGTAGTTGCATAGGCATATGCTTATAACATATATGTTGTCAAATATCTCTGATGTGAAATTCGTTGAACTTACTTTTTAAAAATATTATATTTCGGCTTGTTATATTGTAATCACATTGCTATATTTAGTTTCCTTATTTATTTCTGAAAAGATGACATCTGTAAATTCTTGTAACTATTACTAAAAAAGTATTAAGTAACACGAGTAGATCTTTTGATGAGTAATTAATACGTGAGAGCTACTTTTTCATATTGTTAAAAAATTCCAAGAAAATTCATTTCAGCACATTCTTGTGAGCGCAATGAGATATATGCTTACATGTTAGTATTATTTCTATATAATATGAAAATTCTTTTTCGATAGGTCTATGACACGTAGTATAAATGTTGTGGCCGCTCTTTCTTAGAGATGATTGGAGCCTTTTTTTGGCGTCACTTAACATCACCACTCCTGAGTTTCGACTTTTTAGATAAGGAGTAGCTCCGATGCGAGCATAAGTATCTTATCAATCGTCGAACAGTATTCACGATTAATAAGAAAATAGAAACAGCGAAGAAAAGAGTATCACAGAAAAAGATTGCAAATCTTGTACGCATGCAGCAGTATTGTCAAGAACCACCACCTCAGATATTGTGCAAGATCTATGTTTCGAATATTTGATTTCGACAAAAAAATTATTAATTAAACTTAAATACTTAAAATTAAGTCAGTGTGGCTGCGATCTAATCGTTCCCCTGTTTCGTTCAAATTTGTAAGGTATTAGTTTTTAAATCACTGCTCAGTATAATTTGTATTCGACGTTGTGGAAATTGATAAGAACTACACATAATATAATAAAAAATCAGACTAATTAAGAATCTATATTGATAAATAGACCTTCATATTTACAACCACTTACGATGAAAAGCTTATCGAGATTAAAGAGAACATAACACTAAGTACGAGTGGAAGTATTGCGGGACGGTATAGTCGTAGTTTTATACTGTAAAGTGTTACGTTTGATTAGTTAAATATTTTATCATAAATTTGTTAATTGTAATATGTGTATGATGAATGATGCCTTGGTATTGATGCTTCATGTTGTGCAAAAATTTATCAAATATATTTAGGGGAACGGCGTTAAAATGTATGAATTTTAAATTGATCCCTACTTGCCCGAAATCGTGCGAAAAATTGTATCCCATAAGGTCGCAGTGGATTTGGAACAAATATGTAAGGATGTATCCAAGCGTATGAATGGTAATAAATGAATTAATAATAATTTATCTTACAATACTGTATTTGATATTGTGTTTAGCATAACGTCATTAAATCTAGACGGAATTGTAAATGAAATAGACAAAATGTTTAAAACAAACACATAAACTTATTTACTTTTTGTTATCATTGTACGCTTTACATATCCACGATACTTTTTTACAAAAGTATTTCCAAAAGTTAAAAAAAAAAAAAAATTTTGTAGTAGAATATTTTTTACTGAAACTAGTTCTTTGAAAAATAAATGGCAATTTTCTCTTTTTTTGTATCATCAAAAATATGTATAAGCTCTTAGTGTTGAGAGAAGCTAACATGCTTTTACCCTTGACGATCCATGTTGTATAGTTTAATGTGTATCAATCGTTCTCTTGTATAACCATTCGATTCCTTCACTTATAGTAAATACTTCAACAAGCATGAGAGTCATTTATGTATGAATATCAATCAAGCTTTGGGTGAAAAAAGCAGCTCTTCTGCGAGAATAGATTTAGTCCAAACTGAGGGTATTGTAAGAACGCAGATCCTCTGTAGCTCAATCGGTATGAATGTATGTCTGGTTAACAGGTGGCGGTGCGTTTAAACCACACTTAGGGATGATTTTCCCATTTTTGCATTCCATTCTGTTTATTATCCAAAAATTGCTTATTCATGTTGGATATTACATTAATTGGTGTTTATATTAAAAAATAAGTACTGGCCTTTAGCGCGGAGAAGCTTGTATGCTTTCACCAAAGATGAGCTACGCTCTATAATATAATGTATATCAATCGTTTGCTTGTATACTCATTAGATTCTTTCACATATATTCAGTTCTTCGACATGCATCAGAGTTATTCATGTACGAATATAAATCAAGCACTAAGTAAAACAACAGCTCTTCGGCGAGAATAAAACTAATCCTGACACATGGTATCGTGAATACTTAGTTCCTCAGTAGCTTAATTGGTAAGAGCATCTGTGCGGTTAACAGGAGGCTGCGTGCTCAAACCACACTCGGGGAAATTTTTTCTTATTCTCTCATTCCATTCTTTGTATTATTGAAAGATTTTTTATTAATATTAAAAATTTTACTGATTGGTGATTATTATAAAAAATATATACGGGCCTTCAGTGTTGAGAGAAGCTAATATGCCCCCACCTAAGATGAGCCGCATTGATTGATATGATTTATATCAATCGTTTGCTTGTACACCCACTAGTTTCTTGAACTTGTAATTATATTTTTTTTATCATTAAGAGGAAGATAAATATTACAAAAGTATTTTATTGTCTCGTCTTCGAAAAGCCCTTGTAGCTACATACAATAACGACTACGACGATTGCGATAGCGATCATAGCGATCAGGACGAGTTCCACGACGCTCGCAGCAGCAGCATACAAAGACGAACGCATGCTTTATGATGTCTATAGCAGCAACATGGTATCACCCTTATGCTGCAGGCATGACTCAGACAAGCGGTGATGATACAGCAGATATATCATAGAGATATTTGCCACTGATGGTAAGGTATCTCTACGTTACCTGCCACTGTTAGCAACATAGATCCACTAAATTCATAAAAATGCTTACTGGAATAAAATCCTCATGGTTTATCTTTATAGTGATGATCATCGATCTACTGATAACGGTAATGGATTTAAATGAGTGCTTTGAAAATTCGTGTTTGCATATATTAAATACATGTAAAGATACAATACAATAAATTTCTACAGACTACAGACTTAATCGTGTAAAAACTGTGAGATGATATGCAGTACACTTAATTCAAAGTAATGAGCAACGCCGCATATTATTATAGGTAGTTTATCATTCAGATGATGGTCGGCAATGATTGTCAGCATTCCCAAGAGCACATACTCTAAAGAGAGGGCTTAAGGGCCTGGGAAGTGGCTGCAAGAGCACATTATTATCTATTTTTACGTTTTATCTCTTTCTTACTTTAATACATCTAGTACCCAAACGATGTAAAGCACACTGAAGCATGCAGTTAGTGTTTAGGTATATCGAGTCATCAGAAGCACAGTCCATAGCGTGCCTGACTCTCACGCGGCAGGTCATGGTTCGAAACCAATGTTGGCAAGAGTTTTTTCTTTATGTATATTAATGTTTTATTGGTGTCCTAAACGTAAAAAGTTTATTCTGAATTTGAAAATAAATTTTAAGTTAAATTTAAAAACTTGCAAATAAAAGTAATAGTGGCCCTAAAAAGGGTCCATTACAAAATGCTGACTCGGAGAGAGGCCTCTGCTTTTGATAGGGCTTTGACCCCCATTGCAGGCTTTTCTACAGCAAATGTGAAACTGACCCTCAAAGAGCTGATATAAGGGAGATTATTTAGCAAATTTGATGTCTTTAACATTAAAGAAGCAACAGAGCCAGACTAGCAGCAGCAGAGCAACGGCAACGAGCAGCAGACAACGATGACAATAAGCAGCAGCGGAATATGGTGTCGGTTACAAGCAGCAGCAGCGGCGAACGACGGAACACCAGAGCAGTGGTAATAAGCAGCGGACAACCCTGACAAGCAGCAGTAGCAGAAACAGGGTGACGACGATGAGCAGAATCAGCAGCGGTAAAGGTGGCAGTGGCACCAGGAGAAGTAGCCGTAACCGGGAGTGCCTGACCTGGACCACCAACAGCAGAGAAGACTATTGTCGAGAAGCAGAAGATTTATAGGCTTTTTATAGGGATAAATATTTGAATCTCTCTAGATCTTAAAGGAGCTAATGATGCGGTATACGACAAAGACCAGCAACGATGGACGACGCACAGTCGGACCAGACAGGATTTGTTTCTCAAAATCAAATAGCTTTAAAACGAATAAGCCAATCATGATGATTCTTTTTGCAGCTTATACCTAATTAAATACTATTTATAGGTAAAGTGATCCTACATCAAAATATGGAAACTTTTTTATAGATCGTTTTCCAATTTGTTTCTTTTTATCGTATTTAGGGGTATTTTCGACCCCTTGAAACATCGATTTACAGCTGTTTTTGTAATTTACAGCATAGTTGAGAAACTTTCCAAATAATTTTAAGTGATCTTCGTTGATTATGAGAGAGAAATACAACTTTAATCTCATTTCAGCTAATTATTTCTAGTGTAAGGGTAGTTTTCACCTCTCTAACTGATATACCTAAATATCATATTAGTTTTCCTATAATCTGTATTAAATTAGCTGTAAGCTTAAAAAAGATTTATTACGATTACTTGACTTGTTTTAAAAGATATCTTATTTTTTAAAAGAAAGCCGTTTTGTCCTACTGGGCGACGTGACGGTGAGGACACCGGAAAGCGCAAATCTAATTCGCCCGTTTGAAGGTTAAAGACCGCGTTCCGCGTAAGGACTATGGCCATAATTGATGTCTTTGATGTATATGACCGTCAAAACAACGAATAAGGTGCCTTGGGCTATTTGCATAAGATAATTAAACATGAAGGCTACACGAAAAAAGGTTTTCCTTTCAAAAGGCCGCTTCCAAAAGAGCATCACAGCCTCACTGCATGTAAACAGATGTGCATCGAGGAGTACGATGTAAAGGTTAGGTCTTACATCAGGACTTAAAGTGCATGCCAAAATTTACATCTTTATTCTCGCGAGGCGTGCACCTAACGTCCCGATGTAAAAAGTCATGATCCTTGATGTACGTCTATTTACATGTAGTTACACTGTGATACAGTTTGGAAACGGTCTTCCAAAAGAAAGACCTTTTTCCGTATAATACAACTAATAGACATATTTATACATGTAAGTTGATCTTGTAGTATAGAAATCTACTATCTAACAGAAAACCAGGTGCGTGGATGACTACTTTACTAAAATGCTGAAATATGTACATATTTACCTCAAAATGTAAGAAATAAAGCGTATTCCTTTTAGAGCCACAAAATTTAAAGACGTATATGTGGAGCTGCGTACACTATCAGCGCTAATGCACGCTACTTAGGAGTAAAGATGTCTTAGTGTTCGTCAAAACGTCAAAAAACGTACATAACCCACCGTTAAATTGATTTTCAGTCGCTTCTTAAATGTACTTATGCTTGCCCAAACACTTTACCACTTAATTATAGTGGTCAAGACTTGATTTAAAACAATCATGATTATATTTTATATGAATAATTCTAAAATTAACAATTATATTGTGTGTACAGTGTCTCGAATGAGACAAAAGCACTCTGGAGCTAATCAGAGCGATCAGTTGAGAACGCGTGTTTGAGAGTTTAGTTCGGAAGACTTCCGGAGTCTTCCGAACCATTCGGAATACTGCCGAGCCGAACCCTAAACGATTCTTGTCTGACTATACTATAGGCATAATACAGTCACAGTCAGTGAGCAGTCAAGACTCAAGTTTAACGAACAGCTTCTTAACGGCACCAGAAGTTGCATGTTTTTTTATTATTATGCATATGTACACACGTGTATGCCTACGTAGAGAGTGATAGAGAGAGGGAGAGAATTTTTTTCATCTTATTTTATTGTTTATCAATAAAAAGTACATTATTAGTGAAATGAACCTGATATTCGCATAAAAACAATTTTTTCGACATACTCTTATTTTATCAATAAAATTTATTTAATTTTTCTTCAATTAATTATTTTTAAGATGACAAAGAAGCATAGCTTCTACCGACAGACCCGTTACTATTTCATTTTTTTAAGAATCGTAAATTATGTGTATGGGGCTTCAACAGTCGATGAAATCATTCATCTTCATTATCCATATCGAATACTTTGCAACCTTATCAATAGAAAGTTATTTCTGTTAGTAGTGAGTCCTTTAACATCTACTACAATAAATTTTTATCTTATTTTTTTTTAACAGTTTATTTAGCAGTTATCTGTGCTCTACAACATATTTTGGCTCCTTAATATTCTCTTGGAAAATACCTCCTTCTCTCTACTTCCCATGCTGTCATGTTCGTAGGGTCACCATCGACCAATCAAAATACTTTCTTAACTTCCTCCTCCCCCCCCCCCCACCCCCCCCCCACTATCTTTATACCGCCTAAGTCACTCTCTCATGCATAAAAAAGTCTTTGACACGAAAGCAGTTTATTATGTTCTCGAGCAGAGGTCCAAATCAGACTAAACTCTTAGAGATGAAGTTAGCCTAAGAAGCTTAGTTGTTTGAATTTTATCGTTCTTGCTGCCAAATAGGCTAGCAAGATTAATTATGACGTCTGCGCAGCAGATTAAGGATGAACATGCTCTTCTGCAAACTTATAATGATATAAAAAATATTAAAAGTTAGACTTAAGCTGATACCCATACACGAAGATCTTAGAACTATGGACATACTACTCTTAAATGTGCTAATATTAGAATAAAAAACCCAGAGGGTCCAGGGACCCTTGACAGAGGTAAAACTCCAAAAAGGTATCCCCAAATTTAAAGCGTATTCCACTGAAAGTTATGCAACACATTACTCATTGATGTAGCATCACGAATAAATAAATAAGTAATGGAAACATACATATATTAGTAATCATTAGACATTTTAGCGGTAATATAAATAATTGTCTATAAAATAATGGAAATTACAAAGTACAAAAATAGTTATAATCTTTATCTTTCTATTTCATTACATTTTGTATTATTAGACAATATTAAAATTTTAACGACAATAAGATCTATTTATCATCATGACATCTAACTGTAGAAACAGCAGACTTACTACTTTTACTTTTAACAAAAGATACGATTTCTTAACGATAAAAAAAATATGAACTTTATATTAATGATTTCAAAAATTATTTTTATTATTTTGCTAATACCTAAATACATAATAAAAAATTATAATAATGGTAAAATACAGAAGAAAAAAAAAAGAAAACAGCTGGACATGAAACACGAACTAGAATTGCAGGATTGCCACCCCAGCAGCTTATCTATTTGGCCACAGCAGATGCGATACCTTATGTTCAATTAACTGCTATAACAAGTACAAGTGCCACAAATTTTTGGCCCCATATTTACAACTGGATAATAAATACAAATATTTAACATCAATAACAAACTAAATCAATTTTAATTACATACATTGATAATTATTTAGAATATTATTGACTCCCACAAATAATATAATTTGTTTAGGTTTACTCTTGAGATCTAACGTAAGGTTTTACTTTATGTTAGGTTAATATGTATTTTATAATAAATCGAAAGTATTTAGTTATCAAATCATTGAAATGAATATTCTTAAAAGACTTGTGATAACAGTTTTTATTATCCTAACTATTTATATTTGTCTGATACAGTTGTATGTAAGCAAATAAAAAACATTGTCGCTGTGCTTTACAAAGACGTAATTTAAACACCCAAGGATCCTTAACGCTTTTTCCAGCATGACATGAGTTGTGACAGTAATATTTAATTAGCTGTCTGTTACCATAGTAACATTACGCCATTATTGTAATTACATTAGGCGTAGGAAATAAGTAATAACACCTGCATGTAGTCAGGATTACCATCCACTCTGTCTAAGCTAATAAAATGCTAGATTGATAATTTTGCGGTTCTACTTTGTACTCCCGTCTGACTATATTTTTTTTCCTTAATTTTACCATTGTTATTTCTCATTATTTATTTAAGTATGGAATAAACCAAACATGAAAATTATGATATCTTAAAATCGGCACTTAATTTAAGTAAGCTTTTAAAACGTTTAAGAAGCTTTTTTAAAGCGTTGCAGCAACCTTCCTGACCCGTTATAATTAAAACCACTACGGGCTGTTTCACGTTTTAGCTACGTTTTAGCAACAATTGAGCAAGGATTCCGTAACAAAATGATCAACGGTGCAAAATTGTAAATTTTACGTTTATGAAACGTTTTAGAAACTACATGTGCTTACTGGGTCGTCTATACCGACCATTATACATCTACATAACATGACGAATGTAATTTAAGATACCTTATTCTTGTATAAAGAACAAGATTATAAGCAATATTATGTTAGAAATTTAAATGTCGAACTTCTTTTTTTATTTAAGCATCGGGCGATATTGAAATTTAAAAGTGATTCAAATCGTTCCAAGGTCTAATGGTCTCTTTAGAGTAATAACTAACAGTATTTAAAAGTTAGTAGAATGTACGAATGGGCTGTTTATTCAACCTAATTTATCCTTTATTTAAAATGCATACAGCAGAGTACATGGGTTGAAGGGACTCGGATTGTTAGCGATATAAATAATCGAATTAATAAATAAACTGTAGACAGTCAAGCATACTGTATTACTGTTGATCAGCTACCTATAATTTAAATGATTGGCTTTTTACTAAAACGTGCAGGCAATAAAATTTATCGGATCATTAGGCTGATAATTGATAAATAAAAAAAAGTAATTGTTTTCGAACTCCTGGACTATTTGATTAATTTTAATCAAATTATTATGTATTAATTGTTTTAGTTATTGCGTTGATATAGCTCGTTACCAGGGCATTTATTTTAAGGGACATTTGAATTTGCTGCCGTGCTAGTGCTCGGTTTGCTGCCGCAGTCGATAACACTCTCTACGAGTCATAATCAGACTGGCAGCTAAGATCATGGTAAATATATG
The DNA here is from genome assembly GCA_030522625.1 of Copidosoma aretas. Classification (NCBI taxonomy): domain Eukaryota; kingdom Metazoa; phylum Arthropoda; class Insecta; order Hymenoptera; family Encyrtidae; genus Copidosoma; species Copidosoma aretas. The sequence goes on from JAPYYV010000190.1 coordinate 38,376, forward strand.
TTTTGGATGAAACTGACGCTGGAAAAATATTAATTTGAGCATTTTGAGGTATGCATCTATCGTTTTTGATAATGTAATGATTGAATGATTCTTAGTCACGCTGTTGTTTAGGATAAAAAAGGCTGAATGAAACTAAAATACACTGGGCATACCGACAAAAATCACGTTTTTTTGCCTCTTGAAAATTCGAGTATGTGAATCCCGAGTAAATAGTAGCGTAGGCACCAAGGCTCTGACTGCTTCTCAAACTTACCTTGTTGTACTCCTGCGCAACTTGATGATAAAAGACAACAAATAATGCAAAATTTTTTTTCTTGCAAAAACAGAAAACTTGGTCTTCTTTACAATACACACCTAAAAACAACGATCGTTATCTGTTGCTCCATGCGTCCATGATGGTACCTTCGTTTTATTATTCTATTGGAACTGTCTTGCCCTTCTTGCCAAGACAAATATTTCTGTAGGAAGCTACAGCTTTAGCCATCTTACGGCAATAGCTATAGTAGTCTTCTATTACCGAGCTTTTGCTAACTTCAATGTGACAATGTTTACCATCAAAAAATTTATCAGCACTCAGGTTGACAGTTTTTCTGCAGGACCTTTTATTGTTCTGCCTTGGAGATGAACAACGCTATATCCATCAAACTTCACTTTTTCGCGTGGCTCCACATTCATCAGTGAGTTGCAGCAGATCGGTGATTTTGTGCTTTTAGTCACAAAACTCTATCGCCTCTTTATTTCCCCTGAGTAATTCATTGAAAGAATAAAAAAACGAGAAATTCTGTATTTTTGGTGCCATTGCGGGTGTACTGTAGTACTCATAGCGGTATGTTGTAAGAAACGACCCTTAGCTAGTGCAAGACAGAACAAGGTGCCAACTGATTCCTAACTAGTCACATAATTGAATTAGAAAAGCATTTTAGAGCGTTTCTGAACATTAACGAAAATGTAAGAACTACTTTTGAAGAACAGCGTCAGAATCTAACTACACGTATACTAGCAGTATCTTAATTCGAAAACCGTAAGATTCAAATGCTAAAATTTCTTCATGGTTTTAAAATAAAAGTGACAACTCTAACGATAATGTAACGATTCCACAATTATATCTGTGATACAAACAATGACTTAGCAAAGTTGTAACTTTATTTTGGAATTAGAAACTATTTTACACAGTAGATGGTTACAATATTTGAATTTCTCGGTTTCCAAATTAAGATACCGCTAGTATACTTGTAATTGCAAGTACAACAAAGGGCATGAAAATTCAATTTCACATGAATCTCATTACCTATTTATCACCGCTGGTGCGGGGGGGGGGGGGG